>VSMD01124221.1:0-51917 GCA_008750895.1 Mirza zaza
CCCCTGCCGTGTGCCTGCTGAGGTGACGGCCCTTCTTATGCAGGATGTCCCCTCTGGGTGAAAGCAAGACAGCATGAAAAGGAAGGCTGGGACTAGCCACCCAGTCTCTGGCCTCAGCAAGGCTACTGGGCTGCCGGCGGTACTGGAGAGCCTGGCCATGCACCAGGCGGAGCATGGTTCAAAGGCATGTTTAGGGTGAGCTATGTGAAAATTGGCCACAGCATCATTTTTTCCCTTTCTCTCACATTGCTAGCGTTTATTAAATCAATGTCTCCATGTCCCTTCCTGTATTCAATCTGACGCACAGTTGGTGGAAAATGTTTTCAAAACCAGCCCAGAGCTGATAAATAGCACTGGCTTAATGTTAATAATGGAACAGGGTCAAGACCGAACTAAAGCTCGGGTTTAAGTAAATAATTACACAAAATCTATGATTTTTTTTTATAAAGAAAAATTTCGTGAAAATGTTTCATGGTTTTGTTTCAGCGTTATAATAAATGGAGGCAGTGCAGTGGGAGAGAACATCATCATTTCAGTCCCGGTAGGAAATCTTGGAGTTCACTTCAATTGGCTGAATATTTATCGAACCTTACTTGGTGCTAGGCACTGCGGCTGCAAAACCAAGTAGGATGAGGGTCTTGTTTTCAAGCAGCCTAAACTACATTAACGAGATAGATAACGCCTGTGTCTGAGCATGGTCTCTTTCGCATGGGAGTCCATTCTGCACCGTCCCTGCCGGACCAACTCATGCAGGCCACATCTTCTAGTGGCTTCCAGTGGGTTCTGCCAGTGGGAGGCTCTGGCGAGATATTGCAGGGGTCCTCAAACTTTTTAAACAGGGGGCCAGTTCACTGTCCCTCAGACCATTGGAGGGCCGTTGGAGAGTGTGGCTCACGTTCCACACACGCGCACTGTGGGCCCGGGACGAGTCAGCTGCTAAGCAGGACAAGCAGTGGCTGCAAAAACACATGGCGGGCCGGATAAATGTCCTCGGCGGGCCTCATGTGGCCCGAGGGCCGTAGTTTGAGGACCCCTGGATTAGAGGGTGGGAAAAGGGAGAAGCCAGGGTTTCTCCCCTTCTGCCTGGAGGTCTCCGGAATTGGCCGTGAGTCCCCTCCTGTCCTTCCTGCAGACGATGGTGGTGACTTTCTCTTGTTCACCTGGGTTCTTGCTTAGCCCTGTCTGTCACCTCTGCAACAAATTTCTTGAATTGAAAGACAATATCTTAAATAATTAGTCTGGCTTCTCCATCCCCAGTTAGACCCTGACTGACACAGAACTCACTGATGATAACATGGTATGATGGATGTTTTTCTAGTGGCTTGAACAAAAAATTCTTAAGAGCTATATGGGTGGGCACAGAGAGAAGGACGAATTTTGCCGGGAAGTTTGCAGAAGATTCTACCCAGGCAATAACAGCTTTCGTGGGGAAATCTTGACAAAGGATGAAGGTTTGGTGCTTGAAAGGTGAGGCAATTCTGCCAGGTGGGGAAGGAGGAAGAGGGGGTTCCACACGAGGATGGGCAGCACGTTTAGGCAACAGCTAGGCTGCGGCACAGGGAGGCATAAAGGAAGGGGAGGGCAGAGAGAAGCCCCCTGGGGCAGCACTTGGAATCTCCCTTCTAAGGAGATTGGGGTGTGCTCTGCAGGTAGCTGTGACGCCCACCAAGTTTCTGAGCAGGGCCAGGGCTGGGTGGTGAGGTAACACGCAGACCGAAGGGGTGGGTGGCACGGAGCGCCTTCCGAGTGACTGCTGCAGTCCGGCAGAAGGTGGCAGGGCAGCAACCGGCATAGCGGCGCTGAGAATGGGAGAGGAGGAGACACGAACATGGAGGAAAGGCCGGGACAGGAGGTAGGTGTGTAGGTCGGGGAGCAGTAAGAGTATAAGAAGACTTCCACGTCGCAGGCCTGAGCACCGAGATGAGCAACAATGCTGTAAGGGCACAGGCTGTAGACAGTGAGTCTGACATTTGAATCTTAGGCGACCCCGTGAACACGCCGGCGGAAAGCGTGGGAGGTTCTTGTAAACGCAAGTCTGGTACTCAAGAGAGGTGAGGGCTGGAGATTTAGATTCGCTGTATAAACACGTCAAGGGCAGTCAAAGCACAGGAATGGAAGAGGCGGCCACGGGAAGGGATGAGAAATCA
Source organism: Mirza zaza (assembly GCA_008750895.1). Lineage (NCBI taxonomy): Eukaryota > Metazoa > Chordata > Mammalia > Primates > Cheirogaleidae > Mirza > Mirza zaza. The sequence continues at coordinate 2,148 of VSMD01124221.1, forward strand.
CAAAAGACTGAACTCCACGGAGCAACACAGAACTGCGCGGGGGATGGAAAGGGAAGGTTGGGGACGCCAGCAAGACACCATCCAGATGCCCTCAGAGAAGAGTTTCAAGGAGCAGAGGGTGGCCATGAGGATCTAAGGGCCCAGATTCCCCGTGAGATGGTGACCAGAGTGTCTTTCTGGCTGATGCTGAGGAGCTATACGAAGTCATCTGCTTCTATTCCCCCGTTTGATGGCTCAGGGGACAGATCCTGGGACGACAGACAGAAGCATCCAAGGGCTCGGAGCAGGGCTAGAACTCCGGCTCCCGGCGACGGGTCTACTCTCCACGCTGAGACCCAGCGCGTCTCCCAGAGTAGCTCGGGAAGACTCGGTCTTCTACATTGATTCCCTAACTCAGGTCATCTCAAAAACTTTTTTTCTCGCTGGTCATTTTTTATGTTGATTCACATTAACCTAAGAAAACTTAATTCTTAAAGACCGAACTTACTTGCCAGATCCGGCCTCCACACGCACACAAAAGGGACTTCCGATGGAGGCACCTGCAGGGAAGATCCTTCGCACCGGGCCAGGCTTTGACAACCCAACATTGCCTTGGGTCCCAGTTCGTAACTCACACCTTTCGCTTTGTGGGAAACCAGTAACTAACGTTGAGAACTACCGACATCTTGCTCAAATGCTCTCCTTCGTTCTGATAGAAACCTGCTAGAAAAAAGTAAACTCTAGTTTTACGGAAGAAAGATAATTTCCCGGCAAAGAAGATCAGGATGGTACATACGGATTTTGTTATATATACTGACGTTTTTTTTCTTACTCGCTGTTTTAAAAGATGGAAATAAGCATTCATCTTTTACTTTTCACCATGTCTAAAGTGCATGGGCATTTTTCCTTAAGTTCTAGGGATGGACTGCCACTGTGGCGTCCCGGAAAAGCGCAGGATCCAGAGTCACACAGTGGCCGGGGTGAATCGTCTCCCCGTTATTTCCTGACGATGCCATCCTGGGGCAATAACTGCGACAGATGTCATCTTGAGTGCCACTGTATACCTGGAACTGTGCTGAATAAAATACTAGATCAGCTCACTTAATTTATCTCTGGAATTCCTTTATGAAGTTGCTAGTTTTAACCCATTTTCCCCTCTCCTCCCTCTTTTTTATAAGGCAGAAACTTAAGCTTAGGCATTTTAGTAACTTGCTTAGGGTCACACAAGCAGCTAAGCTGGGAGGGGGAACCGGTTCTGTCTGACCTCAAAGGCCAGGCTGTTAACCAGTACACTATATCGGTACAATGGATTCACACACACCACCTACCTACGCTGCGTTGTTATAGCCACTAAGCGCACGCTAAGTGAATGAACAGTATTCCACTGAAATACTATTATGATGGGGGTGGTGGACAGAGAGCTAGTTTTAGATACTAACCTTTATTAGAACCTAAACCTCAAAATAAGATTTTACTATTCGTGCATACCATACCATACTTAGTTAATTTTTCGAAACATTTCTTAAAACCGTAAAACTGGCAAATTATAGTTGTATATTTTTATGGGCTACCAAGTGATGCTATGATTTATGAACACAATGTGAAATAATTAAATCAAGCTAAATTCACATATATCCATTACATCAAATACTTAACCGCTGTTTGTGATGAGAACATTTGAAATTTACTATCGGTGCCTTTGAAACGTAAGATACATTATTATTATTTACTATATTCAGCATGCTGTGCAATATATCTCAAAAAAGAGAACTTATTTCTCCTGTCTAATAGAGGCTTTGTAGCCTTTGACCATCGACTCCCCATCCTTCTACCTTCCTCACCCCCAGCCTCTGTCAACCTCCATTCTACTTTCTGACTCTTTGAGAACGATTATTTTAGATCCCACATACAAGTGAGAACATGCAGCATTCGTCTTTTAGTGCCTGGCTTACTTCACTTAGTACAATGTTCTACAGTCCATTGATGTTATCACAAATGACAACATTTCTTTCTTCTTTAAGGCTGGTATTTAATGGTATTCCATTGTGTATATATATCACATTCTCTTTATCCATTCATCTGTTAATGGACACGTAGCTTGATTTCATAACTTTGCTATTGTGAATAGCATTGCAATGAATATGGGACAGCACACATCTTTTGGACATACTGATTTCAAATCTTTTGGGTTAATATCCAGAAGTGGGAATGCTGGATTATAAGGCAATTCTATTTTTAGTTTTCTGAGGACCCTCCATACAGTTTTCCATAACGGCTACACTAATTTACATTCCCAACTGTGTACAAGGATTCCCGTTTCTCCACAGTTAATCTTTTAAGACAAATTCTCCAAGAGCCCCGCTACCATTCAAAATTATTTGTCAGCCACCTCATGACTTGTGATAATATAAAGAGTGAGATGAAACTAGGTGTGAGAGATCATTTAGCCTAAGATCTAAGATGGAAATGCCCCTTTTAAAAAAAGGGCAGCTGAGGTATAGCCTGGAAATGAACCTTGTGTTTTCACATGTGGAAGCAAACTCTCCGGAACGTTTCCACCTATGCTAGAGCTATAGCCTATCATGGACCATATGAGTTCTAAGCCGCCAAGTTACTAAATCATTTCTTTTAAACTCTTAACTCATACCTTCTTTATACAACTCCTTTATGATGCTGAGTCTACCTTCTAGCAGCTCTCAGCACACTTCCCCCTAGTTAAACCCAAATTAGTCCCCTCTCTGGGACTCCCACTGGGCTGCCTTGGTACATCACAGAGCGGCTGGCTGAGAAAATCTCTCTTCAGGCCCAACAAATCACCCTGTCCCTGCTGCTCGGGACACCCTGTGCCCTGATTTATTATGGAGTAAGTGCTGGCTGTCGAGGGTCAATTATTCCATTGACCAGGCATTACAATAATTCCTGGTAATTAAAAGAGGTACTTATGTGGATCTGGGTGCATACTGAAAGCAACATTAGTCCTTTTGTCATCTTGGCAAGTCTATTGTTCCAAGCCAGGCCCAACCAATTAACCGTCTTTTGCCAATCCCCATCAGCAGGGGCCTGAGAAGAGGAGAGAAAGGGAGGTCAGTCAGATGCTAATTTAGATACAATTGTTTCAGGGCTGTGTGGGGAAGGCCGGCTCTGAAGGAGCCACCAGGGTTTAATGAAGCAAATGGCCTGGGTCCCAGTGACCCCGCGGGGGCAATTTACAAAAGACCCCTCTGTGTCCCTGTGCCAAACAGCAGAGGGGCATCACAAGAAGCCCTTCCTTTAAAAAAGAAAAAAAAAAAAATCGAGAGGGATAATCATCCATTTAATCTGCTCATTAAACAAATCTCTCAGGCGGACTTAACGTGAATTAGCACTTCTCTAAAAAGGGAGAATGTGACATACAGCAGACAGTTCAGATCGCTTGAAGGTCACAATTCCTTATTATAAGCTCAATTGTTATTAATGTTATTAATATTTGATGATGCTGAGCAAGGACCGCCGTCTTCATTCAACCCTGTGGACAACGCAGTATGTTTCCCTAACTGGGAAACGAAAACAAAAACACCTTCATCAGGTTCCAGTGCAGATCTGAGCACAAGCTACATACAGTAGGCACCGTTCGAAGTTCCATGTTTTTCCAACACAGAAATCAAGGTGGAAAAAAAAAAACAAACGATTCATTTGACTCCCAATACTGGTTTCCAGGTAAAAACCTGCTGGGCTCACACAGGTAAAGTAACAGCCATGCTTTGACCAGACTGCAGTGCTCTGCAGGGAACTTTCCAAACTGCAGGCATGTGTTCGTGGGGCCACCTGGTCTACAGCGCCACAGCCTGGACCCAGGGCTGCCAGGGGCTGAGGCCACAGGAAGATTACTGGCTGAAGGGTCTGGAAGGTAAACTTCTTGGAAAAAAAATGGAATCTTTTATTTATATGCCAAGCATCACAGGGACACAAACACCTCCCTTACAAATCTCCCAGCCTTACCTAAAGGGGGACAATTAGTCTTCTTTTGTACATTTACACAATCAGTTACAGGTACTGCGAATGGGCTTGCTGCAGTGTTAAGATGGTGTTTATACTGAGGCATGAAGACTTGCAAATTCTCTAGTCAATCTAGAACTTCAAACAGGGGCTTACAACCCATTCAATTATTATTTCATTCGAAAACAGCAAAAAAGGCCAATCTTGTACCACTTTTGGAACAATATTTAATATTTCTTGTCAAAAAATAGTTCTGATCATAAGAAAAGGAGTAAGGCACATTTCAAAAATAAATCTTGTGTACTAAATCTTGTGTACACTAAAATAAAAACTTGTGTACATTCATGTTCATAGCAGCATTATTCACAATAGCCAAAAGGTGGAAACAACACAAGTGTCCACCAATAGATGAATGGATTAACAAAATGTGGTGCATATATTATATACAGTGAAATTATCCAACCTTTAAAAAGAATGAAATCCTGACACATGTTACAACATGAATGAACCTAAAAAATCATTGTGCTAGAAAACACTGCTAAGTGAAATAAGCCAGGCAAAAAGGGAAATCCCATGATTTCACTTGTATGTGGCACTTAGAATAGGCAAATTCACAGAGACAGAAAATATAATAGAGGTTGCAGTGGACTGGGGCCTAGGGAATGGGATAGGGAATCATTGTTTATGGGTTTAGATTTTCTCTTTGGGACGATAAAGTTCTGGAGGTGGATGGTGGTGATGGTTGTACAACATTATGAATGTACTTAATTCCACTAAATTATACACTTAGAAATGGTTAAAATGATAAAGTCATATAAAATAAAATATGACATGAATAAAGTCAGTCATAATTATTTTACCAGCCACATAACTCTGGGAACTCATTAAGCTTATGAAACTATTAGCCTGGAGTAACTTAATTATTACTATAGTTAATTTCAATGTGTACTCAGGATTTCCTTTTCAAGGAGGTAAATAAATAACTATAAGAAAAATCAAAGCCGGGTGTGGTGGTGTGCACCAGTAGTCCCAGCTACTCAGGAGGCCGAGGCGGGAGGATTGGGTGAGCCCAGGGGGTTGAGACCAGCCTGAGCAACACAAGGGGAACCTATCTCCAAAAAAAAAAAAAAAAGAAAAAAAAGTCAATCAATCAGTCCAACTATATTTGCAGAGCTTTCATACTCAGCTAAAATATATCACATTGTTTTTCATGAATTTTTTTTTCCTTTTTTTTTAAATTTCGGCATATGATGGGGGTACAGATTTTAAGGTTTAAATAAATGCCTTTTGAATTTTTATTTTTAATTGACAGATACTTGTACATATTTCTGAGGTATAATGTGATGTCTTGTATACATGTATACATTGTGTAATAATCAAATCAGGGTAAAACATTTCTTTGTGGCAGACACACATAAAATCCTCTCTCCTGGGCATTCTGAAATATACACTCCCTCAGTGTTGACGAGGGTAGCAAGCATTCTGGTAAGAATGTGCAGGGACTAGTACTGCCACCCTCCTGAGCACTAGCACGCCAGAACTTACTCCTCCTTTCTCATTGTAACTTTGTACTCAGTGGCCGTCCTCTCTCCCCAGGCCCCTTCTCCTGACGTCAGCTTTAGATACAGATTTAATATGTGGGTATCACCGGTAAATAAGAACCCTCAAAGTTCAAGGTACGCATCACAAAATCTAAAAATGTAATACTATGATTCAAGTTAAGGCCACACAAAGTGTTGAGGTTTTTCCCCTTCCTTATTGCTGCTTTGTTCCTCTTATCATCCAAATAATTTTTTTTTTTTTTTACCTTACTGGCTTGTCATGTAAAAAGTTAAGTATCACACACCAAAATTATTCAAAATCACCGGGTCAGCTGCGCCCACGGCAAAGGGGCCAGGAAACTAAAACGCTGTCGAAGTAAATGGAACCTGGAGGGTGACTGCATTGAAGAGACTCCTCTGAAGTCGATGTCTTTTGAAGCAAGCAGCAGTCAGTTGGTATTTGCAATGTTTTCTCTACTTGGAACTTGTTGCCTGAGCAGTAAGTCATGTCAGCTTTGGCTCAGTCCCCTTGAGGCTTGAACCAGTGAAGCCTGAAGTTGCCATTCAGCAACTGCAGCAGCCACGGGGCGCCTGGAATTTGCGGAGAGCGCACTGAGCCTTAAAGCACAACAGCTGTGTGGAACGCCGCCCTCACAAGACACCTAGGAGGGACGGGGCCACTACAGACACCCTTGTCTGTTCTAAGCACGGACGTCAATCGCTGCTGCTTCATTACTTTCTTGCAAGACAAGAAGGTGGCAAGATGAAAGCATCCAAGAGCAGTCTAAGGACTAATTGGGGAATTCTCAGTTCTTCTGGAATCCCAGCTGGGTAAGACGGCTCGATGCGAGAAACTATGTTCAACACACCCGAGGGCCCTGCGACCACAGACCTAAAGTGCTGGGAACAGAGTTGTGCACGTTGCGAGCAAACAGCGATGGTCGACTCACAGCAACTACTAAAACGGTTGCGTGAAACCTGCTACAAAATAAAAATAGGAGCCAAGTGTGTCTCAACAGAAAACCACCAGGATTTCTAAGGTATTTATCTCAAATGATGTTATTTATAGTGATCATTTTGAATTTTGATGGTCTGGTAGGGGAGATGCCAGACCATAGAGTTCATTTGTCATCACTGAACCATTACCTGGAGAGGGAAAAATCTGTCACGGATCTAGAAATAAGTGAACGTCTTACAATGAAAAAGCAATGCAATAAGAGTGTAGCTCCTGAACAGAACCTTGAAGATCCTACCTCCGTGTGGAGCTGGTCTATCATTTCATGCTTTGGTCCACCAAGAACTCCTAAGATCTTTTTAATTCCATAATCTACCGTGTTGATTTAAGAGTGTCGTGTGGTGTTTGGCAGCTAAAAAGCACAGGGGCCTCGCCTTGCTGTGGGCATAAAGTTAGGGCAAGAAAGAGCGGGAGTGAGGAGTGCAGGAGAGGGAGTGTGAAGAAAGCCTGCAATGGCAAAAAAGAAATGGAAAAGTAAGATCCCCAGCAAGCCTGCTAATCCGGTACAGTTTTCGACTGTTTGTCTTCAGAAGACGTCACTGCTATTTCGCAGCTGAAAGGACCCTTAAAGACCAATTGTCCCCATCGCAGACATTCATGAAATGACTGCTGAGTGGCTAAGTCAACAAACCCCTTTACTGTATAAATGGGAAAAGCGAGAGATACAGACAGGTCTAAGACCACCGTCATCTAGACACTCACCAAAGAGGACAGGATCCCTAATGGTTGGTAGTAAATGGTTATCATTTGGTTATGGGCGTTTAATTTTAATTTAGCTCCTTTTCAAGACAGCCATTTGTTGGAATGCAACAAGTGTTTTCTACCCAGTTTTGACTGTTCATCAACAAAACGTACTTACGAAGGACCTATGCTCCAAGCACTGCGGGGACACAGATGGGGACCCGAGGCTTGGGCGGGGACTCTGTCACAGTCCTTCTGGCTGACGCCGTGATGTGCTGAGACTTCAAGGGCATTAGAAACCAGGATTTCCCACCCGAAGTCTTTCATGTTGTCATCTCCATAGTTAAGTCTTAATAGAAGCAGGACAGAAGAACAAGGGCCCGTGTGGGATGTGCTCACAGAGGAACAAGGACAGGAAGAAAGGGGAGACGTGGAGCAGAAGAGGGAAGACGAGGGGGCGTTTTACACGGGAAGGACGAGAGCGTGCGCCAGCCGGCAGAGCGGAGAGGGGCCCCGCTGCTGGGCGTGGCGTGGCGTGGCGGTGGGAGCCACGGTGTGGGGCGGGCTGCGGCAGCCCCAGGAGGCCGGGCAGACTCACGCCATCCTGGAAGAGAAACAGGGGAATCGCTGCAGATTCAGGGCAGAGTGACACGAAAACGGGCTTTTAGAAAGGGCAACGTTTTGCAGCTGTAACAAAAAAGGAGACACCCGCCGAGACAGCAAGACAGGAAGTAATGAAGGACCTGAAGGTGGGAGCTAGGATAGGGAGGAGGAGTGCCCAGGCGCGGAGACGGATCGGCTGAGCTGGGCTAGCACGGGGAGGAGCAGAGAGATGGCCTGAGACCCAGGACGCTGGCGTCAGAAGATGACAGGCAAGAAGGGGGAGTTTTGCTAGGACCTATTCTAGAAGGGGTGAGGAAGAGAACAGATGTTTCTTAGACACGTAAAGTTTAAGGCAAGGACAGACGTGCCAGGCACAAAGCAGGGAAACGTAGACTGGTACTGGAATGAAAAACCGCTCACCTCTTGCTGACGGCAAAGCCTTGGGAGAAGCAGCCGCAGACAGGGCTCAGCACAGGGGAATGGGCAGGTCCTTTACTGCTGGTATTTTTTAAATGCTGGGAGAAACCAGGAAATTAAAAGAACAAGGGAGGCGAGGAAGGGGTGCTTATGAGAATGAATGAACGAGGGCTGGAGCAGAATTAAGGCCTGTTAAGAACAGACAGAAGACGGGACCAGAAGGACAGAAGAGGAGTTAAAACTGGAGAAGAAGAGAAAATCTTATCTTGTCAGAAGTGAGCACTCAAGAGAAGTCACTTGGAAAGTCTTCTGTAAAAAGACTTTTTTAAAAAGTAAAGTACCAAGAAAGTCATCTACTGAAAGAGAAAGTAGTAGAGACCAAATTTAGGTCTTCAGGAAAGAGCAGATGGGTCATGTTCCCCGGTGAAGAAAAGATGAATATGTCGACAATACACAACAATGGACAACATGTGCTCTCTCTTCAGGACCAGAGATGGGACCGGCACATGCACGCTCTCCCTAGGGGTGCACATGTGCACATATGCACCCATGCTCACATCTGTGTGCATGCAGCGCTCTGGCTACTGAATACTCAAGAAAGCCCCATAAAAGGCAACTCACATCATTAAGATTAATATTTGTTTTGCCACGTTAGTTAAAGAACTATATTTAACAATTTGGTAGACATTGAGGATAAAAGAATTGTATGTAATGATGTGCTAGATGTTGAGGATAAAATCAGACTGTTCTCAAATGACAGGCTTAGAGTCAGATGAGCAGCAGAGTGGAAGTGGCAAATTGTAATGGAATATGATATGGACAGGACATACAATGTCCTATAAAAGCCACCACTAATTATGGGGAAAGGGAAGTGCAGAGAAAAAGAGGGCGTAGGGGAAAACTGAAATGTTGACACTGGAATAAAAACTTTATCCATGAGCAGTTGGCTCAGCAGAGTGGGAAGAAAGCATTTTTGGCAAAGAAACCCCACGTGCACGGGCAGGGGAGGGCAGGAGGCAACACAACACACCAGTGAAGACACAAGTCTTCCAGGAGGTGGCAAGGGGACAGGCACGGGGTGGCAGGTCACAAGGTTGAAAAGCCCCCAGGGGTCCAATTGGCTCGAGGTCCTAAATGTCACCTTAAGGAGTCTGGGCATGACTGTAAGAGAAAATGGAGAACTGTTGAAGGGCTTTATCTATGGACTGGTATCTATGGAGTAAGAAATCTCTCCAGTAGCAATGAATGGCTCTCAGCCTGCGCCGGGCAGTGCGTGACCTGGAACCTTATAAAAAACGTCAACTCCTGGACCCCACGCCCTGAGGTTCCGATTCAATAGGGCTTAGGTACAGGTTGAGCATCCCTAATCCAAAATGCTCCTAAATTGAAACTTCTGAGCACTGCCATGATGCTCAAAGGGTGCTCACTCAGAAAGTATAATGCAAATATTCTAAAATCTGAAAAATAATCCTAACTCTGAAACATTTCTAGTCCCAAAGGTTACAGGTAGGTAGGGGTACTCAATCTGCAGAATTCATATAGGAATGTTTTTAGATGGTCCTTAGATGATTCTCATTCATTTATTTCAAAACTCCTTATTCAGCTCCTACTAGAAGCTGAGAACTGAATAGTAGGATATACAAAAACTGCACCCTCAGAGAGCTTATCTATTGTGTGAATGTGTGTGGGAAAACAAAAAGAAGTAAACCCCACAGTATATGCAGAGGTGAGACGTGCCATGGAAACGGGTTCAGATGTGTGTAGAGGAAGGGGACTTCAGGGCCACCGAGGGGGGCAGGGCTGAGAATCTGAGTAACAGCTTGGAGGGGGTGGGAATGCCACTTCCCACTCGGTTGCCAGAGTGGCCGCTCAGTGCCCAACCTGCAGACCTCTTGCTGTGGGGCTGGTCTTCATCCCTTCCTTTGGTGGTTTTCAGCTCATGGCTGGACTTTTATTTAAAAGTGACCTGTATTTACCTGCCTGCTGCTGTGGTGAAGGCTGGCCAAGGTGCTCCTCCAAAGCCCTTCTTACCTCAGATGCCTGAACAGAACAAGACAAACCAGTAGCAGCTGCTCAGGAGCTGGCAGGTCTTCTCTCGGGGTTCAGAGGGTGGCTACACGCTCAGACCGGCTGTACAGCCAGCTCATAACACAACTTCTGTGCCCACCTCGTGCTTCTAGTGCATGCACCTAGCCTGGGCGAGACCCTGCAGCCAGGCAGCCTCCAGTACTCGCCCCTTCTCCCCAGGACAGGAGAGGCGACCAGAGCGGGTGCCCAGGGCTGGGCAAGTAGGATTAGGACATGTACAGGCTTGGGCTTCAAGTTAATTTATTGATGCTTTGGACACAATAAAACCATAACTGCTGTTATCAAAAAAAAAAAAAAAAAAAAAAGGATGAGAGCTGAGAGACAGGGAACAGCAAGCTCACAGCCCGAAGACAGAAAGCACCCAGGCCACTGAGCAATGACACCAGTGTGATAGCAACCCACAAGGATGGCAGTTGCGGCAATGACCATTTGGAGGACTGAGACGCTTTCAATGCTGTGGGTTTCTGAGCAGAGGAATGAGTGACATGAGCGACTTAAGTTCCAAAAGGTGCATTCCAGTGGAGAATAGACTTAGAGGGGCCAGGACGGTGGAGGAGAAACGAGGCCGGGTCAGCGGGAAGCGTGGAGTCTGGTTTCATATTGCAGGAGGGCTGAGGCGAGGGGAAGGGAGGGCATTGTGGAGGCCACACGGGAAGGCGGCTGTCGCTATGGTTCAAGGGTAGGAGGAAGGAAAGGGAAGGGTACAGCACAACAGCAGGGTTAAAGCGCTCCCCACGCCCACGAGACCATTTGCGTATGGAGAGCGTGGCAGAGGAAGAAGTCAAGAACCAGCCTTGGGCTTCCAGGGTTGAGTAACTTAAAACCAAGACAGGAGTCACGGCAGAAGGAATGAGGTTTTTGTCTACTTGGCCCCTCACCCCTGCCGTGGGCGTTGGTGTGCATGTGCGCTGAGGAATGTACAAAGTTAATTTTAACACTTTGACATGTTGATTTTCAGGGGCCTACAGACCACATGGACATTTCGGAGGGACTGTCCTGTTGAAAATGCTGAAATCCACTCAACAAGCCCGTGCTGGAGGTCCAGGAGGGAGTCAGGGCCGGACGCATGGGCACTGGGGTCACCGCAAGAGCTGGGCTGAAAGCTGGGGAACAGGCAGAGCAGCAGAGGAGGCTGAAGACCTTTGCCCGGGAGACCCAGTCAAGGGCGAATGGAGGAAGAGGAGCCGTTGTTCGGCATGGTGTGAAACGTCTACGCACGCACGCACACACGCACTCGCAGAGTGAACACTACTGCGCAAATCTTCATTTCTTTCAAAACTGCTAACACTGCCGTGATGGGACCAAGTGTTCCAGACGAACGGGTGTAACTGATTGTTTCAAACGCTCATGACCTCAAGTACGGGTGTCAGATACATACTATTTACACTCTAGTCTTTGCCCTCCAGATACGGGGCTCCCTACGGTGAAAAGCTAAGAGTCCTACTGCAAAAGCACAGTCATTTGGACAAATGGTCAGCGTTCCCCAGGGCTATGGGGAGGGGGGCAAGGGGATATAATTGAAGCTTCTACGTGGGAGTTAAACACACACAGACAGACTGTCATCGTGTCACTCTGCAGTCAGATAGTGTCTTAGGAGTGGGATTGCATTGGCTTTTTGAAATGCAGAGATGACAGTGGGGAAACGGTTCCCTGCAGATCTGTCAGGCAACCTTCCTTTCCTGCTCGGTGAACTTCTTCCTTGTCCTTTTTAAACCGCACGCTGTTACCCCATTGGATTGCCAACAATTTTTTGCTATCCTTTTCTATAACTACTAGGCTAGTTACTTAATAGATCCCAAATCTAGCCTGATATAGCTAAATTACTGTGAATTATCTTTATTTAGGTATCTTCAAATTTGGCAGGTCAGCCGGCATTTATATGATGTACATATGATATTTTCATCTAAGTCAGGTTTATATGAATTTTTAAAATGGGATGTTCTCCTGGGCATGCAGTGATGATCCAGTGTCAGAATGAGCAACGATCATTCGCAAATAATCGCCATATCCTGTCTGGAGACAGTTTCCCAGCCAACGGGCTGGAGCACGCCCCCACAGCTTTATTGCTTAGCTAACAAGCTCTAGAGTGAAATCGAATCTCACTTTGATAGCTCAGCCATCCACAGCAGTTTCTTTGTTATCAGCACCATTTAAAGCGCTCCTGCTTGCTCCTCTCAGAAACTGACCTCTGCAACTACTCTGTTCCTAAGATTTGTATATAAAAATAATGGAAAAACAAATTGACAATTAAAAATTTCTATTTTGTCCTTTGTGGTTTACTTACTTCTTAAAAATTACAACATAAATTATGTGTATAAAATATAGCAATGAATTTATATTCATTGCTAGGATATATTTTTAGATTAAAATATGTATCTACCAAGTATAAAATTTAATACCTTTAAAGTCGTATACATGCACATAAAGCATCCCAAATTCCAAGCACCAAGTGTTTTTTTTTTTTTTTTCTTTTACGTGAACTTATATATGCTACTGGAGCTTCTCATTTAAGCAAAGTTCTCCAATCCCTCAAAACTCCCAAGGCCCTTTCAGTTCAGTCCATCTTTCTTTCGCCTTCTCTTCAAACAACTCTCTGCTTCCCTTTCTCCCTATTCTATTTGCAAATGACCGGACGTTATTCATCGGGCCCCTCCGGTACCACCCAGGCTGCTGGCAGAAGTCTCTGCAAGTGTTTCCTTGCCCAGGTCGGGCATTTTCGGCAGCCACAGGCAGGCTGGCTCTGCCCCCATGGCAGCCACCTGCTCTGCAACCCGGCATGGCCTCCACCACCCTGTCTCCCTTCCGCCAGACCAATGCACGGTCATCCTGGGGCTGCCCCACCTCTCACTGCCAACTACACCACCCACTGGATTCTGAGACTATGCGCGCCCTAGACGCTGCCTTACGTCGAATGGTCAGTCTTCACTCCCACCTAGATCCAGTACCCACGGAGATACTCACGGGTCCTCTACATCAGCAACAGACACGCTAGCCTGGAGGCGCTGATTTCCCGCACACCCCCTCCTCTCCCAGTGTTTCCATCTTGGTGAACAGCTCTGCTATCCCACGGCCCCCTTGCTCAGGCAAAAACTCCAGCAGGTGCCCTGGATTCTTCTCCTTCCCTGGGCTTCTACTCTGATCCCCGCGCAAGCTCTACACATCTGAACGCAGTCATCTCCCTCACGTAAGCCTGCCCCTCGCCTGCACATCCTTCTCACCTAACCTGGCCCCCTGCCGCCACTCCATCCACTGTGCCATCTACTTCCCACACAGCGGCACCGTGATCCCTTAAAATCACCGCATTGCGTCGTTTTCCTGCCTGAAAATCTCTATAGACGCTCCATCGCATGTGGAGTAAAACCCAAGCTTCTTACTCTGTCCTTCGCAAGGACCTCCAGGGTCAGGCCAGCACTCACCCTCTCTGCTACCCTCCCTGCACCCACCCCTGCCCGCCTGCCCGCCCGCAGCAGCCTGTCCTCGGGACAGCTGCCCTCGCACCCTTGGTGGCTCTCCCGGAAGGCCCCCACCACCCCACCATCTAGAGGAAGCACCGAGTCACTCGCTCCTCTAATTCTCTGCATCGCCATGGTATGTTCTGTGTCTTTCCTGTTCACGTGTGACTCATCTGGTTTTGCCTGACCTCGCTAGGATGGGAGCCCCATGAGAACAGGGGCCTTAGTCTCCGTCCAGCTCTGTCTCCGGGTCCTAGAACAGTGCCTGGGACGTGCTGGGCGTGCGCATTGGTACGTGCTGAATGACTACACGCACAGCGTCTGATTAAAAATGCTCCAGAACGATTTCTGACGGGTTGATAGCATAAAGAAGTGAGAAGGATCGCACGAGTGCTATTTACCAGGCAACGATCCAGGCAGTATCCCAGACACCTTCATACGCTACCCGGCAAAACTCTTCATAAATCAGGTCCCGTGTCCTCCCACTGGTCAGACATGCCCCGGCTCGGGGGGTTAAATAAATGGGTTGTGGAATGTCACCTGCAAGGGCCAGAAAGGGCGGCGTCCCCATGCAGGATCGCCAGGGCACATGGCAGGTCGCTGTGAGCTGTCCTGGCTCCGTGGAGCCCCCGCGCTCAGCCGGGCACCGAGGCACGCGTGCATCCACGCTTGCCAGCAACAGCCTTTCCTGGACGGAGACAACATGTTGATTGATGTGCCCAGTATGTTGGACGGGAACAGCCCCAAGCCCGGGCCTATCTAGTATTACCCGCTGCCGAACACTTTGTGCCGATGTTTAATGGGTGCAGCCTTGAGTATTCTTGGAAGGATATTTTCTATCTTGAGTCAAAAGCACAATCAAACACACAGCACAAAACCCCCATGCTTCACATCAAGGCCATTCGGCCTGGGACCTATATGGTCACCTGTGCCACCAACCAGGCCACGGCAGGAGACAGGGACACGGGAGGGGTTCCCAACCACAGATGGGAGAGAGTTACACTCTGCATGCACGGAGCATTCCAGAGTAGCTTTGTGGCACAGGTGGAGGAAAGAGAGGTCCCTGAGATATGTGTGTGTGTGTGTGTGTGTGTGTGTGTGTGTGTGTGAGAGAGAGAGAGAGAGTGACAGAGAGAAATGAAAGTTTCCATTTGTTTTTGCCATTGCCTTTAACTCATTTTTTCATAGCCATCAAGAAAATTCTACTCCTAAAGCCAAACTGAACGTCTCATAACCAGAGAATTGCCACTCCCTGCCAAGACAGGCTCTGCATGGTTAGTACCCAGGCTGCTGCCACCTACTAATAAAACTCAGAAAAAGACTTTGAAGGTCACACACCTCCATCTTTTTAAAAGACTACGAAGCCTCAAAATCAAGCAAACCATACACACACACACATACACACACACAAAAAGACAGTCCGATCAATCTGTTAAATATGATAACCCAGAATTTTTCTTTTTTAATGTGTCAGACAAAAGAAAATCTCCGTTGGCCTTTCTGTTTTTCATCCTTTTCCCAGTGAGGGACACTTTTACCATCCCTGGGGAAACACTCGTACACTTGAGTGCAGACGTAGGAACCACAGCATGTCCCCTCCACCCTAGTCACAGCCGACCCCAGAGAACTCCCTGATGTACAGATATATTTTCATTCCTCGAGATGAAGGCAAGGATCAGACGGTTCCAGGTCTAAGCAGCAGCCTGATTTCTACCCCATCCCTAACACTATACGCTTGCAACACGATCCTTTCTGAGCAGCATAACTTTGCCCTAAAGAGACGTCAAATTACACGTTGGAGAAAAGTCCAGATCATTCTAGACCTGAGCGAGAGCAATGCCCAGTATCTATTTAAATCACATTTTCGCTGAACGAAAGTCAGTCTCCAGGACGACACAGCTCCTGTTTTCAACGTGACGTGGGCTTTGCCAAGTCGGCTCAGGAAGAGACACGGGACGCCTCCAAACCCGACGTGAGCGAGCTCCCTTCCCCCATCTGCGGCGTGATCGCAGTACTCGGGCCATCACGCCGCAAGGGTCCCCTTTATAACCGCGGACCCTTGACTGCGGAGCTCTGCTGAGCTGTAAAAATGTGTTCCAGGTTGTAACTTGGCAAACATGACTTAACCTGAGAGTAATGCTTTAAAACAAATTTCATAACATCTGCCGTGTCATTTTTAAGCAGTACCTTCTGTGTCCACACAACTTAAACACAGCTTTGTTTTTAAAAGCTGAATTTCATAGGTCTTTTCTTCGGCTCTATGGGACATTCACTTCTGGCAATAAAAGGCTCCCACTAGGGGGAAAAAAAAAGGTTTCCAAATGTTTTCACGTTTCTGCTCCACGGACCCACAGCTCGAAATCGGGCTGTCCCACAAGAATAAAGAAAAAGAAAAAAATTATTCTGTACAGTGTCCTCTCAAACTCCACAGTGCACTTCTGCAAGAAGTCTGATGGGGACTTTAATGACAAATGGGCCAGCTGTGAGGGTGGTCCGGGGGTCAGCAGGACAGAAGCACAAAAACGTGTATCGGGGAAAGGAAACGGCCACAGCGTTCTCCTAGTTTCCAGGATATCACTGGAGGACAGTTCTTTAGAACGAAATCCTAAAATTGAGTCTAGAAATCATTAAGAAACCTTAACCGATGTTTGCTTTTTCGCCTATCTAATATTTATGCACCAGGTATCCTGTTCGGTATTTAAAGAGCTACAGCATCTGTCAGAGTAAATTCAGTTTTGGGCAACTATAAAGCGTTGGGCTAAAGAGACATACTTGGAAATTGTTAGTTTTTAGCTGGAATGAAAGCCTCTGGTATATATGATGTAACCTAGAAAGACAGTACAAATTAAAATAAAATTTAAAAAAAGGGAGACTGAGCAAAGAAGCCTCCAGACTAATCGTATATAAGAGATGGGCCATGCAGGAGAATAAACCAGTGAAATAAAAGTCAAGAGAGATAGGAAGGAATTACGTTTCAGAAGCAAAAGACAGACGTTCTAGAAGGAATGAATGGGCAGGAGTGCAAGTGTTACTGGAGATCAGCCACCACCAGGAAGGGTAGGAAGAGGTTGTACGTCTGGGAGGAAGGATGTAGGAGTAGCATGGATGACATCTAACGGGGAAAGAGCTAAGTCTTGCACAAGACCCACATCGAGTCTAAAATAACAGTGCTTCTTCTTAAAGAATACTTCGTTAATCCACTGCCAGGTCTCAAGCAAGTGTGAGAAGAGGGTTATGACCAAACCACACCTCCAAGTTCAGGGAAATTATTTCTTAAAGAGTCCTCTAGCCAAGAAATACAGAAAAAGAAAGTGATTTAAAGAAAACGTATTCACATAATCCTTCCCTTGGGGATTTTCAACTTCCCGATATCAGAAAACCTTTTAATATTTTTTTTTAAAAAAAACAATTTAAAGGATATATATGACAAATGATAAGAAAACAAATTTAATAGCAACTAATAGACATTGGTGCCTGTTAAGAAATGAGGGGAAAAGATGAGGACTGAAGCAATGACAACAAAAAGAGTAAAACAAATTGTTTTTTATATACGAATAACATTTAATTCTTTTGCAGAGAATATAAAAAGGAAATCTCTGATGTGGTCGAACTTAACACTGTTTGCTTCCTGGCATAGTCCTCGATAAGTCATAGGGAAAAAAAAATCCCATGTTAAGGTAAAGAAGAGAAGGGAGGCTTCAGAATTAGTACTTGCACATAAACAACAGAAAAAAAATTTACCTATTGCAATACAATTTCCATCTACAGAAAATAACCACATGAACTCTGCAAGCGTCTACACACCACCTGGCTGAATAAGGCAGCTGCAGAACATCTGAGCTCTTTGTGTATTCCAAAGAGCTCAGTGACTCTGCTGACTAGTCACTGCACATGATGTCCATATTCTGTGGCTTCTTTTTTTGTTTTAGCTTTTTCTGAACTTGACACAGAAGAAAAAAAAAAAAAGAAATTCCCCTTATTGGCCAGTTTCAGAAGTTTTATACAAAATACTAAAGGCACTTTTAGATAAAGTTCTTTAATAAGGAAAACTGTGGTACTACTCAATTCTCGGAGTATTGTTTTGGTCCTAACCCAGAATTCCAGACAGGAATTTCACAACAGCTCAAAGCCATTTCTCCTTTATAAAGAGAACACAAAACCAAATTATTCCACCAGCCCTTACAGAGCGAGTACTGCACTCTGTGCAGCTAACCTGTGCTACCTCTGTCAGGTAGAAGGCTGTTTATCCATCCTGTCAATGCTGGTATGGCCTGGGGGCTCTGGGCTTGCTTTCTTGTCTCCTAGCCCACTCTCCATGGGTAGTCCCAAGATTTCTAAGTCAGTATGTCGAAATGAGATTTTTAGATTATTCATTGCCTAAGCAGCCCACTGAAGAAGCATTTATTCAAAAGTATTCCACTGGGATCCAAAAGCATATTGATACGCTTATTACAGGTCTGTTAAAAACAATCAAGCTAAAAAAAACCAAACTGGGAACCCTCAATAGACAAATCAAAATACAGGAAGAAGTTATGAAAAGCTAAACAGCTCACACTGTGGACGTCAAGAACACTCCTATCTTGGCATTGCACACAGAAGGCATACAGACACTGCATATGGAAGGTTTGCTGCCGCCTTCTTCTTCCCTCTCGTCTGAATTTATCCATAAAAGTTGAACCAAGAAAAGGAGTTTTTCCCCTATGCCCTTACATCATATTTTTTAGTATAAACTTTTTATCAAAGTAGAATAAACACTCACGCAAAGTGCACAGATCACATGTGCACATCTCAAATGATTTTCCATTTTCACAAAACGAATATCTGTGGGTAGTATTTAGATAAAAATAAACCCAGAAACTTAGCAGAAAAGCCGCCTCGTTCCCCTTTCATTTCTTACTCATCCTCCTTCTACCCAGGCATAACCACTCTCCTGACCTCTAACACCATAAATTAGCTTTGCAAGCTTTGGAACTTGCTATAGATGAATCTCGCAGCATGGGTGTTCACAGAGCCTACCCAGACACTGTGTGTCATTGGCTAGCTACTGGAAACTGTTGTGTCTGCTATCAGCTGTTGTCCACGTGCCTGAGCTGATTACCTTTTTCTTTGCAAATCTGACCCTATAATGAGTAACTGGCAATATCATGTAAAGCCTATGCAATACCAAGTGGCTGGGGATGGGAAGCTTTATTATGTTTTTCTCAAAATTTTCCACTCTCGTGGCAGCAAATCTCTGATGGTCCCTCTGGAGAAGGCTCTGGGTCCCAGGACGTTTGTCCCAGATGCCAGGGCACAGCTACCAGATGGCAGAGGGAGGCTCTGTGCTGCCACCGGAATGCATTTCCACGGAGTGGCCCTGGGAGATGCTCTGCCTTGTGACATGGAGCCCCAGAGACCCCCTCTCTCGCTGTCAGCACCCACTGCATGTGGCGTGGGTAAGGCCATGTGCAGCAGCAGCTGCCTTTCAGGCCCCCGTGCGGATTCAGTGACCTGTTCACAACGTGCAGACTGTACGTGCAGATATGACAAAACAGGGGGGGCAACACACAGCAGGCGCTGTACCCCAAAAGCGGAGCCACACAGCCCCTTCTGATTGTACGAGCACAAAATACAAAACACATGCAGCCAAAACCAGTAAGAGCAAGTGCCGCATTTCCACACTGAGAATCTTCTAGAACAAGACCAAATTTAGATTGATGACCTAAACCTAGCAAGAGATAGATACTTTATTCCACCAGCACCACCCCCACATTTCTGACTTTTTCTCTGGAGGGGACAGGTGCCATACTAGGTAATATGGAAAGCTTAACGCCATTATTGATTAGTTACAGATACATAAAAACATACACCTTATCTAAGAGCTGATATAACATTGCCTGCCAATTTCAGAACCAGCTACTGTGATATTCTTGGAGGAAAAAGCTTCCTTCAAACCAAACGCAACTTTAAAACAACAGTCTCAGCAGAAGCAATGACATCTGCCTCTTGAAGAACACTCTCTCAGTTCAGCTGTTTCCCTACACTCTCTTCGGGAGGATTTTATTCAGAGTTTCTCTCTGGAATTTCGAACACACAATTCCCTTTGCTTTTCTTTGAAAAACCCCTTCCTCCAATAGGAATCCTGGTTATTACCAGTTAATACTGGATTACCCAGAGCAAGAGAGCATTGTGTGCGTCTAGGTAAATAAACACGCTATTAAGGAGAAACTGCATGAAAACAACCCGTGTGGCTGTGTAAAAGGCCAATTTTAAAAGAGGAAAAACGCCCTGGCTCCACAAATACCCTGCTCTGATTGAAGTGCCCTCATATCAGGTTTTGATTGTTTAATTCTAAGAGAAACAAGACCACGGAATTAATAGGAAGAAAACGGCATAATCAGAAACAGCGGTCGGGAGGCTTTCTCCGGTCCAGGGCTGATCTGTGGAGGCTGCTGGTGACTCTAACTCCCTCCAGTCCGTTCCTCGGGCGAGGGGGCGAAGGGGAAGCGATCTTCCCCCGACAGTCGCCAGACCTCATACTTATCCTTTCCGGTCACCCCCGGTGGAGGGATGGAAGGAGAGAGACGGGGTCTGAAACAGGCACACAGGGGAAAAGAGGCCCGCAGCGAGCGGAGACTGGGCCCTGGGCTGCAGTGAGGAGGCCAGTCCTGGGCGGGGCAGGACAGCGTGGTCCAGCCGGGGACCCTTGCTACACAGCGCATCCCGGGAAGGCCACACAGGCAAGGGGCATGGCGCCAAGCCCCCCTCTCTCGTTCCGCAGAGTCGGCAGAGGCAGGGAGAGGGGCGAGAGCAGCTGTCAGAGGTAAGGATTGTCAGGCCCCGCCAGGAGGCCAGTGCCTGAGGTCAGTGGGGGAGAGAGGCGGCGGCAAGGAAGTCAGTCCCGTCCAGCGCTGCGCTCCGGTGCTCGGGCCCCTTCCCCCAACATCTTACTTTTCAAAGCATGTTCGGGAGAGCCTCAGGCCATCGTGGGAGCACCGGCTGAGGAACTCGAGGCCACCAGGACTGCCTGTGTGGGTGGGACGGAGGGGCGGTAGGGACAGAGGGCTCCTCGTGCCCCAGCCCGGGCCACGAGGGCACAGAACTCCTGGGTCCTCCCAAGGACGCCAATGGGAATCGCAAGCCCAAGCGGGTGCTGAGTTTCGAGCTATGGTCTGTCCTCCTCCTCCTCCTCCCACCTGCGCTCCGAGAGCCTGCTCGGGAGAGGCGGTGGCGGGAGGGCACAGGCGGCGGGAGGGCACAGAAGTGGGAGCAGCAGCAGAGGGGAGCCGCGTTATCCCCGAATAAACTGCTCCCCGAATACCTGGGAGCTGGGTGCGTGGGTGGTGAGTGATGTGCGGCCGTCATTCCGAATCCCCCAGGACTGGCGTGGATTTGTGGGATCCTTCCCCAGGCAGCCAGGACGGAGAAGAGAGCAGGGACACACACCCGTAAGGCGCCCTGGGTTGCTCGGGGCCCTGGGCCTGCCCCAGGGGTGGGAGGCCCCACCGTCCTCCACAGCTGTTCTCCCAGGATGTCATTCCCAGGGAGGGACACTGAGGCGGGCTAGATGGAGGACACTGAAGAACCTCATCTCTCATCTTTCTGGCCCCTCAACTGTTTCCCCTGAAAAGAAATGGCCTTGTGCACAGAAGGGATGAAATAACTAGAACCCAAAACTCCCCGCTCTGCCTCCTGTCATTCTCAGCTAGATTTCACCTCATTGCTCCTAAGCTAAAAGGAGCGTGTCCGCCCAGAAGGTCAAACAAGGCCTCAGACTTGCGAGATTTTCTGCGCGTCCCCGACTTGCCCCCGCGGGCCATGTCCCCAGCACCGGGAGATCCGGGCGGCACAGTGCACTGGGAGGTGTGATGTTTTCTGCAGTTTTATCTGCAGCGGCCGAAAGGGACGGGCTTTCTCTGACTGTTGGGAGAAACTGGCAGAAGGCCAAGAGACAAGCGTCCTCCGCTGACGCCCACTCTGGGTCAGATCGCCTCCCGCGTCACCCCACAGGACCAGAGCCGGGCCCGGGACCGGAGATGCTGGCCTGTCACCTTGCAGGAGGGGTGGACTGCTGTCCGCCGAGGGCGTGTTCAGCACCAGGCCCTTCTCTAAAACTTGCAAAAATACAATGGGTGAGAGACCTGTACACGTATCAGTCCATAACGATAAAAATATTTTTTTTGTAACAAGATTGTGCAGCAAGCTGTGAGAACACAGAGAAGGCCGTGGACAGGGGTCGGCCAGGGAGTGACAGAGAAGGTCTCACTGGGTGTTGAAGGTGAATGGCTGCTCCTAGCGGCCGGAGCTCAGGTCCCAGCTCCCCTCCTGGCAAGAACTTTGCTAGGACTTGGTTTCTTGTGCAGAACACAAATTACAGCATGGATCAAATACATAAAGCCCTCAGTAAAGCGCCCAGCACTCGGGCAGCTGTCACCCTCCCCATCCTCCCAGGCGCAGAGGCGTTAAGGAAAACATTCCCACGTAAAATTAACTGAGAATATGACTCTTCTCATTTATAGCCATTCCAACAGTGAATACAGACAGTGGTTTTGTGGCTAGTTTTTAAGCTGAGAAACAGACATCTCTTTAGAATAAATAATATTCTAGAATAAATAATAAGCTTCTAAAACTGACAGTACAAACAAGGACCGTCTTGCAACGGCCAAGCAAGCGTCTCCGCCCAGCATGCTACGAGGAGCTTAACGAACACACAAACTGGTGACGATCGCACAGCCCCTAAAACAGTGAATGAACATCAAGTGCCAAAAACTAAGCCTACAGACGTTTTACAAGTTTATGGAACAAGGTCACTGTTCTTGACCTACAGAATTCGGTTTTCTCTTCCCTGTTTCTCACGGACTCGGTCCCCTGTGGGAGAGAGAGGATGTGAACAGGTTATTTGGAAACGCTGACGGGCTTTGTGTGACCACGGCACTGTCCGACTCATTGTAACCCCCTGGAAATCCAATCTGTATTGATTTTTTTTTTAAAAAAACATGGAAGAGGGAGCAGTCCAGTAAGCTTAATCTTTTCAAATAAGGAAGATTTTGTCGATGCTAACACAGCCTCTCCACTCGGTTTGGCACTTAACCCTGCACCGAAAACCTCCCTAACACGATAACAATAATACCACCTATCCTGTCGTCATTATCTCCCCGCTGCAGAGCTACGTGCCAACGCCGCCGCCAACGCCGAGTCAGGTTTTTACGTCCACCGGCCCCTGCATTCCTGCCTGAGCCCTGCAGGAAACAGAGACGCTGCAGCTGCCAGCGTTTATTTACACACATTCCTGCCTCAAATTGAATTAATGAGCGTAATTTAACTCAGGCGATGTCCTTCCCAGCGCCCCCTTCTCCCTGCCCCGCTGGCCTGCCTGCTTTCCCCCTCACACCCTCCCAGGGTGTCCCGACTGGGATGACTCAGGCCCCCCGGGGGACGTGACATGGGACGGGGGGCCTCTCTACCGCTAAGGTCCTATAAAATCACCTTGGGCTCAGGTTAAGACGCGGGTTCTGTACCAGCAGTTGCAGGGAGGGCCTGAGACTCAGCATCTCTACCAGGCCCTCCGATGGCGCCCACGCTGTTCCTCTGGGTACCACACCTTGCCTAGTGGGGGTTACTGAAGAACGTACCTGCAGAGACTAGAATAAGCAGCGTCCTTAACGGGTAACCGAAAGGCAGACAGTAACTTCTGATCAGCTGATGTAATGTAGGATATATGAAAGCATGCATGTATATATGGAGATATAGATGTGTCTCCACGGGGCATATATTTACTTTGTCTACCTTTTCTGTATGCATGAGAAAAACAGAAAAGTCAAGCCACTCGTCCTATGAACCCTCAAGCACAGTCCTACACAAATTCCAAAGCCTAGGAGCTAAAGAAAGCATGGAATAGGAATGCTGGGACCCTTAACTTTTATAGAAAAAGCAAAAGTAACCCCACATGAGAAACTTCAGCATGGATGTGGTCAGATGCAGGAGGTCTGTTTATTGCATTGGGCAGACCAACGAGGAATTTCCTGCGTGCGATGCCAAAGTCAGAGCACAGGCAACTTTCTCTGAAGTCTGTGCAGTGAAACCAGCAGATCTCCTGTGTATTAACACATTGTATACCTTTGCTAGTAGTTATCCCTGGCAGAAATCATTCCACGTTCTACCAAGTGTGGAAAAGGATTAAAAAGAGGGCAGGAAGAGAAAAAAAAAAAGATCCTCTAAAACAAAAGAAAGTAAATGAATATATTAGAAAACCAGCATCGGTGTGCTGGATTTTGTTCTTCCTGGACAGGAATACTACACCTCGTACCTCCAGCAATAAATATCCTTAACCTTGGACCCAAACTTGTTTGCCCAGGTCCACACAAACTCAATCGTTGGCTGCTTCAATAGAGAAAGGCTTTCATGTTGAATTTTGCACAGAGAAGTAGATTTGGGGGAATTTTTTGGAGGAAAGATTTAATTTATCATGAAGCATATTTCATCGAGAAACTGGTAAAATGAACCACCTTTTTACCCAAACCACAAAGACTGCAAATTCCTTTGCTAGAAAAGTTGGCTGCTTCTGTTGAAAAGATTAACTTTGCTGAACAGCTCTAGGAGCAAGAAAGGGACAGGTGAGGCTGCCTTTCCCATTAGGGACAGAACTGGCAGCAACAAACAGTAGCTCCCGGAAATGGAAACACAGTCACTTATCAATACCATTTCCTTATCCTAAAGGTTTTCCAGCTGATGTATAGAATTGACCTCAACGGGATTCTAGAAAGATTCTCACAGTGCCTAAATTCTGCTGTAAAAACAAAAGCCATCTTGAAACCTTTCATTATGGGGAGGGAACAACTTCTCCTGGTTTTAGTTACCGGCTCACTCAAGTTGAAACCACCCGAGCTTTCATTGAAACACTGAAATAATGTTAATCACGCTTTTTCCTCTTTTTTTTTTTTTTGGTTGCTCCTGACTTGATGGCATCCTGAGCAAACAAAGAAATTACACTTTTTAAACCTGATGGGACAGGTGGCTAATTTGCAAACAGCAAAGTTTGTCAAGAGGCAACCCTCTACGGATTAGCTGCTGGATTTTCTTGACGCACACGTAAAAGGAAATTTGCTATTCAGATTGCTTTAGACACTGACAAATTATGGCTGATTATATGTAGCTAATTTTTTATTTTAAGACTATCTGATTATCCATCGCTGTCACTCTGCCCAAAACAGGCCACCCTGTGGACAGGGCCTGCACCCTGTGGCTTTTTTCCAGGATGCTACCTCTTCCTTACCACCATCTATCCTTTTCAAGTGTACCAAGTTCAGGTCTCCTTGCCAAGCTCCAGTCCTCCTTATTTAAGTTTTCTTAAAGGGATGACTCTTGCTTTGTCTACATGCATTACTAATTTCTTTTAAATGTATTTCTTAAACTTAACTATCTGTTGAGTTAGTCAAATGTCTTCTCATTGGGAGAAGCTATTCAAGAAAAGACCTAGGATGTTCCTCCTAATTCTTTCCCTAGACAGAAGCCAAATGGAAAAGATTTTTTTTTTTTTTGCCACAGCTATTTACAGGAGAACGTATTGCCAAGATCTTCTTAAAATACCTTGCATCGATGCACACAAATCCTCTGGAAGAACCACTGCAGAAAGGACACAGCTGAGGCACGGCAGGAGACTTGGGCTTGTCCAGCAGATGCTCATGTCTACATTGGGCACCTCAAATGTTATTTGCAGTAGTGGAGTCCAGACTCCATCCCCAGCAGTGGTACAAGTCCAATGGCAGTAGCTGGGGTTGGGTCCTGACCTGGTGGTCCAGGGGCATCTCCTTGGGTCTTAATAGCTTCCTGATCCTGGTTCTTCAGCCTTCCCATACACTCTGTGGGCTGCATAATAACCTTCTACGCCTTCTTTTTCTGTTTATTAAGCAAAGACAGCTTTTTTGCTCATTGCAAGCATGGATGCTGACTGGCACAGTTAATAAAGTTTAGCATGTTTAAGTTGCAGCTCCAACTTGTAAGGTCAAGACCAATGGCCAAAGGACACTCCCGCCCTCCCTCAGTGACCACTGTAATTCAGTGCCACCACTGGAGATACTATCCCAGGGGGGTTGATAAAGAATTTCTAGAGGAAAAAAAGAGACACTAGCGGTGAAAAAAAGTTTATGTTTTAAGACATCCTTCCATGGAAATAAGTCACAACAAAAGACAACGTCCGGAGTCCTGACTGTGTTTACTTAAATTCTTGTCCTCAGTGCCAATGCTCTCTGCTTTCCTCCCATGTCAACAGCCCTATAGACCAAATATGTGTGAGGACTGTTTGTGCCCTCTGGGGGCCAATCGCATGAACATCTGAGAGAAGACTGGGGTATGCCATAAATCATGTGACACAGACAACCAACACAGCGGCAGACACGAAAATTGGTGGCATTGGCTTGCTCAGGATGTGTGCAGCAGGGGTGCTGGGGAAGGTGGCTTAAGGTGTCAGGCTCCCATGCGTGGGAGGTGATGATGGCGCTGAGCACAGCGGAAGCGTGCTAGGGCGAGAGGAAGA
This sequence comes from Mirza zaza, assembly GCA_008750895.1. NCBI lineage: Eukaryota > Metazoa > Chordata > Mammalia > Primates > Cheirogaleidae > Mirza > Mirza zaza. The sequence continues at coordinate 28,410 of VSMD01124221.1, forward strand.
CAGGAGCTCTGCTTCAGATAGACGAGTCTGAGGAACTGGGGGGCCATTGTAGGTGGATGACGTGGAATTAGAGTAGTTTCGAGTCACCCTGTGGTCACTATCCCATATGCCAGTCATTATCTTAGATACAAATCATACAAGTCACAAGCAGCCAATCAGGTGATGCCTAAGGGTGGGAAGAGGCTCATTTGGTTTGCATTCTGTTCCCACCCCCACCCCTGCCGGCCACTCTCAAAGCACTTACTGGATGGTCTTCTACACACAACAGAACGTGCTGTCTTCAGGAAGTTTCCCTTCCAAAGGGCATACCTGAAACCCCATTTTTCTCCAACGCCGAGTGGAAGTGAAGTGAGCGGTTAAATTGTTAGCCTTTCTGTTTACAATTTACTTACCAAATTAGTTTTTTTGGGGGGGTGGCAATCTTGTAAGATTGACATATGCAGGTCTTTGAGGGTTCAGGCTCAGGAGGAGCTCGCTAGAAAAGGAGCATTTTCTCTTTCTCAGTGATGCTGTGTGCTAAGCAATGTCCTTAACGAACACATCTACCTTCCGAGCCATGTCTAGAGGGGCTGGGGACTTATAAAATGGCCTCAGAATTCACAGTGATGGTGGTTCGGGTAGTAAACAGCTTGAGAGGGGGCTCCCGGCAAAACCGGGATTGATTAACTACAATCGAAACTTAAGCTGCTATGGCTGGCACAGAGGTTTAGAAAGGCACTTGCTCTAAGGAGCACGGGATACACACCCTCGAGTACCTACAACTGGACAGGAACCAGAAATCGAGGGAGTCAGGGGCACCAAGGGCAGAAGACATCAAAAAGAGAGACAGCCCAGAACTAACTTTAAAGAAAGCAAAATACACGTAAAATTAATATATATGAACAGCTCTTGATGAAACTGAAAGTAAAATGACATGACAAAGTCACAAATACTACGGCTTCACACATCGCCCTGTTGGTCAGAGGTGCCATGTTCAGGGTTTTGAGTTCTGGAAGCTCCTTTCACGCTATCGGAGTGTAAGAGAACGAAGAAGTGGGCTCTGTAGACCACTGGTCCCCATCTGCAACCTTCTAGAATGACAACTAACTCCGGCATCAGTGATATTGAGGAATAAAGAGAATCTGGGGGGGAAAAGCCTGAAATGACATCTAACAGGTGGCAATCTGTCACCAAGTTGACCTGTGTCAGAAGAACATGAAAGACTTGACCCGAATTCACTCTCACGCTGTGGCTATGAGAACACTATTTCATTAGGCTTTATTCCACTAGGTTTGAACCAATGGAACACTTTGGGAAACAAACAGAAAAAAAGATTAGCTTTCCTTTTAATAAGAATGAACAAATCCCCCAATAGACAACTTTGTTCAATTATCTAAAGTTGTTTCTTGATTTTTATATTCCCTGTTCAAAACAAACTATTCTAGTAATCATGAGCTGTTTTCCAAAATCATGCTTATCTCAGATTTTAAAAATCTCATTTAGAATCAATATTTTTATGTTACAGAAAACAATATGTCCTAATGCAATATTTAATTCTCTTTTAAAGAATTTTCTTTTTTAAAGCCCAGATAAGGGTATTTTTTTTTTTACTCATTTTAAAAGGTATAGCAGTCAGAAAGACAGCACAAAAATAACACTCATATATTCAGACTCCCTCTATTTCCATTTGTTTCTAAGAATTACCTTTCCCACATTAATCATAAAAAGGCAAAATTCTGACTTACTACATACAGTACAGGACCTTTTGTTCATGCTCAGTCTTATCCTTTCTTAATGCCATACCTAGAAGAGCTTCTCGACAGGCCTGTAATTCCCTGCAGTGAACTTTTAAAAGCCCCTCTCTGCAGGTCTCACGGCCCCACCTGGCGTTGTCCATCACTCGGTCCTCGGTTATCAATCACCGTTTCCCTCCCTCTCGCCTTCCAGCTCTGCTTCTTCTGGCTCTACTGGACACGCAACCACTTTACTTACTGCTTTTCTTTCCTTTGATTAAGATGCTGTGCGAGACAGACGTTCCAAATCTTAAACTTTTTCTCCTCTTACACTAGGGCTTTAGTGGACACTAAAATCCTACCCACCAACTCCGCTCTGGGGACAGACCCACCTGCCCCAGTAAGCCTCCCCACCTGCCATGAGCTTGGACTGCACCACCCGACCTACAGAGCCCCGGGGCAGTTCCATGTCTTCCATGAAGTCGTCCCAGATTTATCAGAGGCCAGCTGCTCACTGAGCTCTATCTACGCCTGACATTTTTCTTGACCCAAGTCCCTCTCCGACCATGTGCTCATCTTTATGACTTCAAAATGTCAATCTTCTGAATGTCGTAATGAAAATGCTGCCCGGTGAGGTGTTGGTTTAGGGTGCGTACATTTCTGCCATTGCCACCTGTGACCCACTCTCTTGCTCAGTGTTATCTTTCATCATAAAACCATTAGATAACGATTGGCTTGGTACCACCTGGAACTGGGTCATCAAAAAATCCATCTTGATTCTCGTTTTGCCTTTTCTTTAATATCAGCTTTTCCATGCAGTCATTAAACATGACCATTAACTCTTGCTAAATACCAATATCAATGAATATTACGCCACAGATACCACCCGCGTAGCTAACAGTTCGGTTAAAATCTTAACTGGAGATGTTCTATTGTTCTTTGGGTGGGGAAAATATATAGTTTGTGCTACTGGATTTTTGAGCACACTTCTCTTAAGTGCTAAATTTATTAAATTATAATCACTTCTTATGTGCAGATCCTGTGCTAGGTACTTCAAATATTTTCAAATATGTGGCATCGCTTGTGTTATTGTATTATCAATTCAGCACACAGATATGAGGCACCTACTACACACAGCCAGCTACATTCCCATTGTTCAATTGTATTTTACTACCTCATTCATTTGAATATTTACTGAATGGCAAAAAGGATGAATGCCAGGTACCAAGGATGTATTGGAGAGCATTCTTCCACAGGGCTCACAGTTGAGAGGGAGAAGCTGATGTCAATCATGAAATTATATTAATAAAAAGGTAAATTTTATGAAAAATTGTGTTAAAAAAACGAACATATTAATCATTTTTTTAAGAGACGGGGGTCTCACTGTGTTGCCATGGCTGGAGTGGCAAGGCACTGCAGCCTGGGCTCAGGGATGCTCCCAGCCAGGCGACACCACCCCCGGCTTCATGGTGGCCGTTTTTAAGTGCAAGTTCAGCAGTGTTAACTATATGCACATTGTGCAACAGATCTCTAGAACTCTATCATCTTGCAAAACTGCAATTCTACATCCATTAAACAACTCCTCGTTGTCCCCTCCCCCCAGCCTCTGCAAACCACCATTCTACTTACTGTATTTGTGAGCTTGACTATTTTAGATACAACACAGAAGTGGAATCATACAGTATTTGTCTTTTTGTGACTGGCTTATTTCACTTAGCATAATGCCCTCAATTTTCAAACCATGTTGTACCACGGTGACGGGTTTTTTTTAAAGTTGAACAATATTCCATTGTGTGCACATATATCATGTTTTGTTTATCCATCCATCTGTGAAGGGACATTTTTATTGCCTCCACCTTTCGGCTGTTGCGAATAATGCTGCAATAAATATGGGGAGTGCAAGTATCTTTTAGAGACCCTGCTTTCAGTCCTGGTGGATAGATGCCCAGCAGTGGAATTGCTGGATCATACAGTAGTTCTATTTTTAACTTTTTGAGAAATCTCCATACTGTTTTCCACAGTGGCTGCACCATTTTACGTTCCCACCAACAGTGCACTAAGTTTCCAGTTTCTCCACGTCCTCGCCAACTACATCATCCCTTCCTCCCTTCCTTCTCTCCTTGCTTCCTTCCTTCCTTCCTTCCCTCGACATCCTAAGGGGTGTGAGGTGATATCTCACACATATATGTAGATTTTCAGGTGTGCGCAGAACAATAAAGGAGAGGTAAGTTGTGGGAAGCGGACACACAACAGGAGCACGCAGGTCCGGGATGCTGGGAAGGGCTTCCCTCCTGAAGCCACAGGCATCTGAGATCTGGTGACTGTGCAGATGCTGACCGAGTAGCAGGCAGAGAGCAGGCCCTCAGCAAGCGAGGCGAGGAGGTGCCAGCCTCACAGCTCTTCACACCAGGCAGTCAGAGTTGGGTCCTGAGGGAGATTCGACAGGGACAAGGGGCCTCGAGGGCCTCAGGCACCCGATAAAGGATGCTGAGCTTCACTCTCCTTGAGGGCAAGAGGAAACCAGGGAACAGCTAGACTCAGATTTCTGTTTTGAAAGACCACTCCGGCTTCCGTGGAGGGACGGACCCAGACAGACCGGATGCTAAGAACCAGCCACGAGGCTGCTCCCATGGTCTAGGCAGCACATACTAAGTGGATGGGACGAGAACTGGATGGAGGGAAATATATTTCAGAGATATTTAGGAGATAAAAATGACGGAGCTTGGGTTCATCATAATAACGGGGGAGGGGTCTGAAACTCAAGAAAGACAAAAGGGTGAGGGGTTCCCACAATCTTAGGGATTAAATGATCATCCTCCTTAGAGAAATTGTCATGTACTTAATAAACTAACCACTCAGGTTAGGGAATAGCCCTAACCTGAATTCAGTGGCATAGATTCTCTTTGCCCAGCAAGACATCAACGTGACCAAAGCCCCAGGTCCTGGCCTCGTCCTTCTAATATTCCGGAGAAGACGATGTGCGATATTAGCCAACATCTTGGGGAAAAAACCACTTGAAGTCAGATCCACACCTTATAAATCTTGGTTGATAAACTCCCCTGAAAGCAGTTGATAAGCCCACAGATGAACAGCTCAGTCGTCTCCCCCAGATCCTATTTGCAGGGAAAGTCCTGTGAGAAGGCCAAGACGCATTTCGCAGCAAGCGACTAAAATAGAAGCGAGGCAGGGCACGCCCTGGGTGTGTGGGAGAAGCCGGAGGATCTGGGCCTAGGCTGCGTTTCCTACCTCTTGATCCCGCCTGTGCTAAATTTAGCTTTGGGGAGTGAGTCTGAGTTTCCAAATCTCAGTGGAGCAAGGGCCGCGTTGCCCAGCGCAGTAGCCCTGGGCCAGACGCAGCCGCCAGGCCCTGAAATGTTAAGGGGTCTGGTCTGCCTGGAGAGGTGCCGCGAGTGCACCCTCCACGCCGAGTGTCAGAGGCTCAGCACACAAAGAAGAACGAACACAAACTATCTCATCACCAATTTCTCTTTTTGTCGATCACACCTTGAACTGATACTATTTTGGAAATGTTGAGCTAAATAAAATGTATTAACAAAACTAATTTCTTTTTGCTTTTTTAATACGGGTTGCTAGAAAATTTAAAATTATACACATGTCTCCCATTATATTTCTACTGGACAGCCCCGCCCAGGACTGCTTGAGTCTCAGCCATCTGAGCCCCTGGCTGCCAAGGGAACAAGGCCTCTCTTAGAAAAGCTCCTATTTCCTCCCATCTCTATTTCAAACAATTAGCTTCCACCCAAGCCTGTCCTCTTTTCCTTAGGTGGTGAAACTGGGGGAAGGACACACTGGAGGCTACAGAAACTAGGCAAAGTCCCTTCCTACTCCAACTTGGCGGATTCACAGTAGGAAAAATTATCCAGCCGCTTTTCTGCTATGTAATGGCAACTGTGAGTTTTCCGGAAGGGATAGGAGAGTTCTCTGTTTACTTGACCCAGAAAATTTTACCTTTCGTGTCTGCAACTTGACTTATTAATTTCTTCATTGTTTAGGATTCTTTCCAGAAGTGACAGAAACCCAAGTTGATTTGTCTTATGCAAAAACAGGAATCTATTGGTTAGTGGGTATCTAACAGTTCAGAGATGGAGCTAGCTTCAGGCAGAGCAGGATCCAGGGGTGTGGTCAATGCGTGGTCAAGTTTCCTCTGTGCTCAATTCATCCCAGCCAGGCACTCTCCGCAGTGGCTCCTGGTAGCTCCTGGCCAGCATCACCCTCATATAACAGACCCAGCGACAAAAAAAGCTCCCTCTCCCCATTAGTTTCAATTAAAAAAAAAATCCCTGAACTGTCTCTGAGTGGGGGGCCAGTGTAGGGTACCATGACCATTCCTGAATTAATCACATGGTCAAGGAGGTGGAAGACTAGGTTGACTAGTCTTGGGCTGAGATGCAGACCCCAGAAACGGTGCAGCAGTAGAACCAGAACCATCTGAATGCATGTCCTGAAAGAGGGCGAGGGACTTGGGACTGTGACCAGAAGAGGGGGAAATGGATTCAGGGCAGGCGGAAGATGACAAGATGCCACTGCATCCTGCACACAGTGATGCAATGCTGCGGAGCAAACTGGGTAGGGTTTGCCTGCCGAGCACACTCAAAAGTATCTGTGCATTTAAATATGCCCTCCTTTCAGTTTCTATCCTTCGTCAGGTTGCAACCATTAAATAAAAATTGCGAATCAAAGTGCACATGTGAGCACAGACATAAGCAACCTAGATCCCTCTCTTCTTGTCTTTAGCCAAAGGAATGACAAATGCTTATGGATAGCAGGTTAATCCAGGTTCAAAAAGCATCTGATTCACTCCACGGACACTTTAGTATTTTACACTGCCAACGGAAACAACAGCAACTGACGATCTCACCCTACTTTAAGTCTGTTCACTACTTCTGTCCTCTTAGACACGGTCGGCAATAGCTTTGCATCATTGTTTACAAAAAACAGGAAAATCGTGGTCCAGACTGAACAGCATGCATTGCTTGTCTTTCCTCTCTTCTCTGGTCTAGCCTCCCTGGTCGTGTTTTCTTGCATAACTTGATTTGGTGGCCTTTCTCCAGCACCTCTCGGCCTTTTAAACAGAGCAAGCCTGAAGGGCCCCCTCCAGCCCCATCTCTGGGTGGGGGCACTGCGGTGATGACAGTCTCCAGCCATCGGACAAGGCCACCTCCCTCTGCAGATGTTGGGGAAGGAAACTCCTGCGTAGAATCCTAACAAGAGTGGCCTGCATACACACTTCCACATGTTTCCAGAAAGGAAAAGTTCAAAACCACATCAAACCTGCTCTATGACCGCTGAGCATAAATATTACAAACAAACAAAATCAGCATGTAATGTGTACTTTAATTTGCTGACAGATATTTAAAAAATTAACATCAGAATGAATGACAAATGCTAACACCACAACAAAACCTCCGAAGGAAAAAAAAAAAAAAAAACTCACAATCAAAGCCCCCTGGCCTCTAATTAACACACAGCATCCTTGGAACAAGAGGCCGAAATAAAATAAATCTCCAGAATAGAGAGAATTATGCATGGAGGAAGGAAGAGTGGAGACTGAAAAAAAAAATTAGGGTTTCTCATAATGTACATAAAAAAATATACCATTTGAACCTTGTTTTGCTGCAGAGAAGACTGCGGCTCAATCGCAAAGTCTGTTAATGCCTTCTAACCCCACATTTGTATTTTTAAAATTCCATTACATGTCAGGGTAAGTCATTTCAGATAAAATTTAATAAAAGCAAAATTTTAAGAATTGACCAGGATTTTCTTAGGATGCCCAGTTCATCATCACCCTGTGTGCTTTCCACAGTGAGGATGCGAGAGACTCAGCCTGGTATCGACAGACTCCAGAGGGAAGCCCACTGCGCCACGCCCCACCTGCCTCAGTTTCCCCATACGGTAGCAGATTACTGAATGAGCTGATGCTCAGTTCGTCATGCATTACATTGCACATGCGCATGTACATAAGTTTAGTCTGACACATAGTATCGATGATTATTCAATAAGGACCACCTACTGTTATTTGCTGCCTTATTTTCTTTAATTTCCCTATTAAATCCAAAGATAGATATTATCTCCTTCCTAAACCCGACAAACTGGGGCTCAAAAATAACACAGGAATGGATATTATGAACAATGGACTTAACTTCATAAATGTCTCAGGCATTAGGTTAATTTGGTTCAAATCCTGCTTTCACAGTTACGATTTGCACAGAATAGGACAGAAATCTGACCTGGTCACTTTAATCCAGGCGGGCTGGGCTCCGTGGATCCCGCAGGCTTTGCAGGAAGCCGTGGGGATAACACGATGGCCGATCCCGCTGCTGCCTGCAGAAAGGATCTGACGCCACTTTCGTGAGCTTCTGATTTTTTAAAGAATACACTCTTTTTTTAACCAGGAGAAGGAAAACAAAAACAGCGTGGCATTCTGTGTAACAACTGCAAAAGCCATTTTCTGATGAAACTCTCATCCCATGGATGCCTGAGTTTTCTGATTTTACTGCCCAGATATTTGCAGGCTGTGAAAAGCTAGACGGCAGCGACCAAATGAATGTCTCTGATTTTTCTTTTCATTATCAATGAAGAGGTTTATTTTTGGTTATAGTTTTATTATTTTTTTGGTTCTGGTGACTGCCTCGGACAGGGATTGGCGTGAGGAGAATTCAAGAAAGGGGAACGCACACGGGAGGGGACCCAGGATGTGGGTGACAAGGGCCACGGGGACGGGAGACACCCGGAAGTCACACCCCCTTGGCTTTGCTCACATTGCGGTTTATTCAGATGAAAATGTCATCCAGAAACACAGCATGTTACTCCTCGTGAGTCTTCCTGCTCCACAAAACGCACGGCTGTAGCCAGATTTGAAACTGGACTCCTACAAACAATTCGGCCAACTTCAATACTCAAAGAAGCCGCCGGGGTGATACCCCACACGGAAAGGCCAGTCTCTACAGACCGGCCTTTCCTCCTAGCCGGGCTCCTAAAAAGCAAGACTCCAGGACAACAGCACTGAGTCTGTTCAGCATCGTCATGTTACAGGGGACCCCAGTAAGTGTAAGCGACACTGCTCGTGAGATGCTTTCTGCGGATGTTATTATCTCCAAAAACTAATCATTGCAACATCAAGGTAATTCTTTGCCAATTCCCTAAATCAATCTGCAACTTCGAGTAGAGCCAAATAGTAAAATATGCTAGGCTAAAGCCTGAAGTTTGTGTTTAGAAATCATTTATTTCCTCAGCTGGCCACGTCCTGGTGAAGGCAGGGGAAACACCCCCCTCACTGTTTTGGGCAAAGGGGTATTTCTTGTAGGAGTTGTAGCTATGTGGGAGAATGGGTGGGTGGTGGGGCCGGCTTCATTTGGTGTCTCAACAGCTGCATGAGACATTTTTGGGTTTTTTTTTTACTTGTCAATTAATAATAATAATAAAATAATGAAAAAGAGACTTGTTTTCATTTGCCTTTTTGCCTTTCTAGTCTCTCTCCCACGCCAGCAGCAGCGACCCGAGGGTGGCGGCCGAGGCATTCCAGTGCCACAGTAGCAAACGCGCTGTTCAGATGAGAAGCTGTCTCTGTCTCTGTCTGTCTGTCTGTCTGTCTGTCTCTCTCGGATGGAGTTCTTTAAGGAGCAAACACGCTGCTCTCCCAGAAATCCCCAGCAAATGTCTCCTCGTGTCTCCTTAGGGTTTCTGAGCCATTCTCTGCGACATGGGGGTGGGATGAAGCTGCCCCCTGCAGCTGGGGGTGGAACGGCTCCCCAGAGGTGCTGGCCTCTTGAGCAGGTCACAGCACGCACGTGAACACGGGCTCGGCATCCTTAGGGAGGGGTGAAGGAGGGTGGGTGCTGGGACCACCAGCCACACCAGGGACCTCACCCTGAGGACGAGTCCTCTCCTTCACCCTCAGGCGGCCTCTTTCCCACAAGCCCTACCCTACAGACATCTGGAGCCACAGCTGAGCAAAGACGGCCACCGCCATGACGTCACCCCCACTTCTCGGCTCACCTCCTAGAGCACAAGCCACGTGGAACAAACATCACTCTTTCGGATCTCGCGGGGCACGTACCTAGGCCTGAGCTCCACTGGCTGCCAAGTCCGGAGGGGGAGGGGGGGAGATGATCAGGGAAGATGAGGACTTAATTGCTGTGATTCAATGGTGACAGAGCCATGCCTTCCTCTGTTTACCTTTAGCCCACTGGGATTTGCATTGTGCATATACAAGTGTGTCTATAAAACTCAAAAGTACACCCATTCCAGTATTTAGGATGATAAAAACAACAACAACAACTCTGTTCCATGCCAGAAACTGGCTGGAGCCGGGAAGTTGGCACTGCAGACAGAGTTAGCAGTTTGTAGGCTTTGAAGTGAAACGGTTTCCCCCCGCTTTTACTAGCAATGAAAAGAACTTTAAAGGAAAAGCACCAAAGTTTGTGAGGAGCATTTTTCCATGGTGAGCGATGTAATGTCTTTTGGTGTAAGTCCCTGTTTAGAAAGCTGCTGCCTCAAGGCCGTCACTGGCCCACCTGGCCACGTCTTGTATAACCTGCACATGAGCCGTCAATCAGCTATGAGTATCTTCAGCGCACCAACCTCTCCTGTGACAGCCAGCACGAGCTCAAACACTGCAGTGGAGTCGTATTTTGGGTGTTTTAGAGCAGCTGTTCTTAAACTTTAAAGGGACAAATTGCCTGGAGATTTATGAAAATTAAGAACCCAGAGGTTCTGATTCTGTGCGTATGTGCATGTGCGCGTGTGTGTGAGAGGGAAGGGGGGGGGGAGAGAGAGAGAGAGAGGAGAGAGAGAGAGAGAGACTGAGCATATTTTTTGGGGGGGACAAGGAGTTGTCATTTTAACAAGCAACCCAGATGAATCAGATGTAGGTGGTCAAAGGTCCTTACTGGGAAACATCTCAACTAGAACCTATAAAATGTTAAAATCCTTCGGCCAAAAGAATTAGAAAGTTTAAATCACCGCAATATCTCTATTTATGAGCATTCAAAAACAATTCATCACTCCAGGAAAAAGAAGAACATGCATGTTTTAGATTTCCCACAGGTTACTGTATTAAATATTGTATCTTCAACACAGTCCTCTGAGTTAACTAGAGTGGGTGATATTATTCTGACTTTGCTAACCAGGACATTAATGCAGGCAAAGTGATTTGCCAAAGGCTGCGTATAACCAGCTGGGGCGTGAACCCCAGTCTCCTGAATTTTGACTAGAGGTCTGATAAGAGGCCATCCCCTCAGACACTCCTGCAGTCAAAGGCTTTGGGAACCCACGAAGAAAATATAAGCACATTTCCTGATCTGGTTTTGGATCCAGTTTTCGTCACCTTTCTATTTCCAAGCTCTGCTTCAACAGGCAACTTTGGGAAAAGCGGTGCACTGAGGGAACCCTGTCATTTTCCACGTTTCAGCATTTGCTTTGGGGACCCCTTCTGGAGAAGCCCACGCCTCGTGGCTGTGCTCCCTGGGGGAAAGAAAACCGCCTGCTCCTCTTCGGGAAATCGATGTCACATATTCTCCGTAGCTGAGGACTTTGGCATTAACCAGGACAGCCACGACCCGAGTTTTTCGTTTACCATAGAGCTAAGCGTGGGAATAGAAGGATAGAAAAGCAGGATGCCCCTAAAACTCCCACAAACGCTGCGCACTTTCAGGAGCGGAAGTATGCGGATGACTTCTTTGATTTAGAAACTTCCACTGGGAGTTCCTGGCTGGCCCTCTGGTTGGGTTTCACATACCAAGCCATGAGGTGCCTTAGGGGAGATAAAGACTCTTTGACAGCGGAGAACAAGTCTTTAATTCTATAGCCCTTCCTTTCCTCTGCCCTCGAGGGAAAACCTGCGTGAGAGAAACTCCAAATATAATGGACAAGACAAAGAAATATTTAATCAAATCAGTTTAGGAAACCCCAGCAGAAACAATACTTCTTTTCAATGGTTGAAGACGTTATGAATAGACAGAATGTTTTGTGTGTTGAATCTCTCTCTGGCTTAATTCTAAAGCTTTAAGGAATTATGCTCATTTGCCAGAAACCTACTGTTCAGTGAACTAAAAAAAAAAATGGTTTATAAAAATCACTAAAACATTCTTAAACTGGTGCTTTTTAAAAAGCAGTATTTTCCCTATAATACCCTTCACTCTGAAGCGTTTGCCAACCAAGAACCCAAGGGACAAACATGGCTCAGGCATATTCTCAACAGTCCCCCAAACAGCCAGTTCCTTACACTGATGCACCTGTACCCAGGTGCCCCCTCCTCTCTTCGTGACAGCACACGATTCCTCCTGGGTCAACACAGAGCCTTTCTGAGACTTCAGGCTAGTTTAACCACTCTCCGCTAAAGTGATTCTTCAAAAGTGTTAAAAAATGTTTTCTTTTAATACTTCCCTACCATGTTTCAAAGAATGAATAAACCATTGAGCCAAAATAGAGAGTGGGCTAGGCACGGTGGCTCATGCCTGTAATCCTAGCACTCTGGGAGGCAGAGGCGGGAGGATCACTTCAGCTCAGGAGTTCGAGACCAGCCTGAGACAAGACCCCGTCTCTACTAAAAACAGAAAAATTAGCCAGGCGTGCTGGTGCACACCTGTAGTCCCAGCTACTTGGGAGGCTGAGGCAGGAGGATCAGTTGAGCCCAGGAGTTTGAGGTTGCAGTGAGCTAAGATAACGCCATTGCACTCTACCCAGGGTGACAGAGTGAGACTGTCACAAAAAAAAAAAAAAAAAAAAGAGCGTGGCAGACAGCAGGTGATTCAGCACTGACGTTGGCTGTGACACTAAGTTACACATGGTTTCCTGATGCCCTTTTCCCACTCAGAGCTCCCTCCAGAAGAAGACTAGAGATGATAAACAGCTCTTTAAACCCAGACAGCAGATCACCCATTCAGAAATCTGGCTGCAGGAAAACTGCACTAACCCTCTTATTCAGACTGAAAACCTCAGTCTCACCCAGCTCTGTTCTATTTCATAACATCATCGTTTGTAGCCTAGAAATGCACCAACCAACAAAAAGGTTAAAATGACATGGTTTGAGTAAAATAAAAAAATGCTTTTATACAAAAGTGAAATGTAGTTTAATGGCATCGCTTCTTTGCTCTTGGACAGTAGGAACAGTCACTAAATTTCTACTGGAAGAGACTCCAAATACGTACATTTCACCGTTAAGCTGAGCCTCAGCACCACACAGACCCGCAGGCTTATGCGACGTGTATAGCAAAAACAGTGGCACGTTAGTGGCTGTGTGATCAGCCTGGTCCCTTGGCAGTTCAGAAGTCATTTGCTCCAGGGCAGCGAGCTGGTGGCGGGCCTGATTCACGCGTGTTTGAATCACAGTTCCTGAAGCAAAGCGCGCGGGCGGTGTGGCGGCAGCTCTCTGTCCAGGACGCTAGAGGGGCTTCCAAAGGAATGAGCTGTGCCTGCCAGTCACACACCAGCTGACCCCATCCTGCCAGCTGTCACTCTCCCCTAATTTAGAAAACCGTGCATGGCAATCAGCTGCAGACCCATGTGTTGCCCTGTGCCATAAAACTCCCCCAAACAGGATATTCATCAGGAGCAGATCCACCCTTAGCTAGGTGGAGGAGAACACGCAGCAGATACCCTAAGCACCAATGCCTTACCCAAATGATCCTCTTGCAGGGGATACTTTTCTTGGTTTGTTTTGTGGGACCTATTGCATTGCTTTACAATAAAATTGATTTCTTTAAATACATAAAGTATCTTCTGTTGGGAAATGCTCATTTGGCTACATGACAATCTTCTGGGTTCATTCAACACCCTCTCATTTCCTCTATTGCCCGGATTTGGAAAGGAACTGTAAACCACGTTATGGGTTTGTCCTCTTTCCGTACAGAAAGCAAAGATGCATCAGAGCACACGCGAGCCCGCGCCTGCAGGACAGGACCCATCCTGCTCGGCACCTCCACTCATGGCAGGCCCCGCACACCCTGGGGTGTCAGCTGCCTGCTGACCAGGTGAAAAGGCAGGCAACGCCGCCCTGGGTCATCTCACCTGGAACAGCTGCTGGGCATGATCTAGACTTGGGTGGACCCAGGAGCTTTTGTTTATTTCTACAGAGTAAGCGAGGCAGACATAGCAGCCAGGTGGGCCATGCACAGGCCTGCCCCTAAAATATGTATTCCTGGGGCGGGACCACCGGCGGAAGCCTGACACACGGTTCTCCCCTTCTCACCCCTGGCTCTGTCCCCAGCATACACATCCTCCTGCGAACGTGGTGGACAGACCGGCACCACCGTCCATCTACTCAGTGCACGGCCCCTGCAGAGAGCTGCCCCTTGGGCCCAGGGGAGCACACACCAGCCTGGATCTGGGGCGAGGGCCAGTGGGCCTGGGCTGTGGGTTCTGGCTGTTTGGGAAGGAAGCCTGGAGGACTGGGAGCCCAGAGAACGGACAGAAGTGGGAAGATCGGCTCTGTGCACCACGGCTTTCCACTCCGAGCACAGGAACAACTCTGCTGCGAGCACAGGGCCTGGGCAGCCGGCTGCGGGTGACCCAGGGTGGGGTCTGTGGGGTGGGCCCAGACACTTGGGCCCGCACAGCTTCTCTGGCAAATCGAGGAGGTTTAGACCACAGATTACCAAGCTCCTGCTTCTGCACACCTGATATTGTGGGATTCTATGACCCAATTTGTCACTGTTGATAGCTCAATCTCAAACACCAGACAAAAACAATAAAAGTAAATATAAAAAATATTCAAACAAGCATAAAGGCATTCCGATCTTAGCCTCTCCAGTTCAAAGAGATGAACCATGAGAAATTCTGGTTTATCAATGATCTAGTTAACAGAGTTGTTAGATTTATCTTTCACGGGTGACCAATTATCAGCTCATCAGAGTGTAACATCAAAACTATAATCAACATAATCACTGTGATTTCAAAGGGCCACATACTGTACACATCAGTAATGTGCTATGGAAAAGTGGACGTGCTGGGTAATTCAGTGGATTTAAGTTGACAATTTGCCACAATATTGAAAATTTCAGGCCAGGCGTGGTGGCTCACTCTGTAGGCCCAGCACTTTGGGAGGTCAGGCCGGGAAGTTCGCTCCAGCCCAGGAGTTCAAGATCAGCTTAGGCAACATAGCGAGACCCTGTGTGTACACAAAACTTTACACAATTCTCAAACGCCGCTTCTGCGGACTGGACAACCTCTTTGAGATGCTGCGATTCAGCTTATCTCCTGATAAATTCTGATGGAAGCAGGTAACACCAGCCTCTCCTCATGGCTGTTGTAAGACGCAGAAAGCCGCTCACCCACACGTGGAAAACGCCACTACCACACGACACAGCGGGCACAGTGACAATTAGTAGTACTGACCTGCCCTTTCATATCCGGAGCAATGGGAATGGTGGGCCAGATGGTTGAGTAGACGCCAAAAAACACCAGCCAGATCAGCATGCTTCCCCAGACCGCCAGGTGACTGAACTGTAGGGGAAACAGACACTCAGATGGGGCTTCTCACCGCTGGGCAGACTCGCCGGAATCCACCTGCTGCAGAAAGCCCTGCACCCAAACTACCTTTCCCTATGGGAACACTGGGGAGTCCAATTTTTCTAACTCCTTTGTCTCAGAATCTTTAACAATGAATTCAAGTAATCAGTGGCCCCAAACGACCCTGAAGAAGAACACACTTTTGCTGTCACAGTTGACTTTCCTCTGGGACCCATCCTACAGTGACAGCAGACACCTCTCAGCTCATGGCAAGTATGTGCTCCACCCTGGGGCTGCACAGAACAAGGCCCCACTAACCCGGTAGTGGGCAGCTGAACAGGCAAAACGAACAAGATATTTTTATTTACCATTTTGAGACTCTGCTTGTTTCGTTCGTTCATTTTGCAAAGTTTTTTTTTTTTTAATCTGGAATGGATATTATATCTTAACAATGCCCCTCTCAGCATCTACTGAGTTGCTATTTTTTTCTCCCTTGTCCTCTCAGTATGATGATCCCTGATGTCTTTCTTTCTTCCATATCCTACAATCTAATCAATCTGCACGTTCTGTTAGCTTTTCACAAAACAAAAATACAACCAGACTCCGACCACTTCCCACTACCTCTTCCTCTAACACCCCAGCCTAGGCCACCCTCACTTCTGACCTGGACTAGCTGCCTCTGTCCCTCTGTCTCCTGAGGGAGCCCCAGTTGCACACTGACCTCCCACCCCATCCCCATTTTTCTTAGCAGAATATTTAAACACCGGCCAGGTCATGACATTCTGAGGGAGACAAACATGAAGCGTTAGTTACAACCCTCCAATGTTAGCAATAACCAAAACGTCTAAAATAAGAGACAATGAAATAAATGGTGGAACATCTGTACTACTTAATACTCTTAAATCACGAGCAATGATTTTGTGGAATTATATTCTAAGGCATAGAACGTGTGCCTGATATATTTTTAAGTACAAAAGGATTACAACGCTCTGTGTTCTATAATGTATCGTCATATTAAAAAAATACACATATCTTGCATATATGGAACAAAGTCTGGAAGGTTATAGAGCAGAGTGTTAATAAGTATCTCTTGGTGGTAAAATCATGGAAATTAAATTTTTTTGTCCTTCTGTATTTCCCATATGCATGTGTATATGTATGTGTGTGTATATATGGCTTTGGGGGTTTTTCTCACAATGCGCGTATACATTTGAAATGAGATGACTGTTAATAGCTAAGAGCTATAATTAGGTGCCAAGCAAATGAATCACCAAGAAACTTTGGATTGCAAATTTGCCCTGATAAAGATCAAACCACAAATTTTACATGCAAAATTTAAAATAAGATAGCTAGATGTTGCTTATTGTTTCCCCAAGGCTTTGCATAAAAGCAAAATCATAGCATAAAAAATACCTATACTGGATAGAGAAACAATTCTAGAGAAAACTTACTTTAGTCCAAGCTGTCGTCTCCAAACCAGCTTTTAGACACACAGTAACGACAACATACTGTGAAAAGAAAGAAGAGTTTGGAAAAAATATATTATCCTCAGTGAGCTATTTTCATTTTCAGTGAGAAATCCCACATCTCCGCTCCAGAGCTAGCTCCTCCAAGGAAGTAATACTTTCAAAGTGCTGCATAGATAGCTAATGCTCTAGGGATTATTTTTAGGAAACACAGAGGCAGATTTACTTCCAGAAAAACTCTCATTCTAGTGATGGTCTTCTCACAAATAATAGTTTTGCCCTTTCCTTAGCTTAGATGATTTGGGAAAAATCACCTTCCTGAGCGTTTTAAGAGTAGATGTGCAACGGTCCTTTGAAGAACTGGGAAGTCTGCCAATCACCCATCTAGAAACAGACTCTGCAGAACCTTCACAAACAACACAGTAAGCATTTCACAACCATTCTGAGCTTCAAGAAAATCTATAAAATATAGTTTAAAGACTTGAAATAAATAATCATAATGAGGAAGGCCTTACATAAAAGGTATAGAGAAAGTATAACCCACATGTGGACCATTTAAGAATAGCCCAATAAACAGGTAAACTTACCGTGTAAACAATATTTCCAACAAATAAATAGTCGGTAGCCTGACCACTGGCCAGCGGAGTATCTGCAAAACAAATAAGTTTCTATTACCTTCCAAGAAAGCAGGGCATGGCTATGTATTTTATTCAGAACATTAAAAATGAAACTTTAGAAACATCTATCAAAACATAAGGGCATTTCAAAATTGCATCATCTGTGATTCTAATGCCTACTTCTCTTTCTAACTCTGAGTTTTCTTCATCTTATATTTTCTCCAAATGAAGCAAATAAAATCAAGCTTCCAAAAACCAAACGACCATTTGATCTGCATTGAAATTTACATTTTTATAAAGATTAAAATCTTTTTATCCATTTTTTAAAAAGGAAAGGAATAAGAATATACTAATCTCTCTTTATTAAGTGCTAGCATTATATAATATCTTTTTCAAGTGTTCATTTACTATTCATCTTTAATTTCTGATATATTAGAATTGTGGGCCAATGAAAGAAGATAACTACATGAATACAGAATCAATTCATAATGACTGAACTTGGAAAGAATTTGGGGGATATTCACTACTCATGTTCTCATTTGCAAACTACATGAACTTCTGGAGTCTATAAATTGGGAAATACAAGCATCCGATGAGTGATGTTTAGAAAACACAGCCAGGATTTTGAAGCATCAGTTTTCATATCGTTTTCTTTTTTTGTTTTCAAAGATGGCTATTAAATTGTATATAACAATCGCTAGGCAGAATGTTAATAGAATTATCTAATTTATGTCAGTTAGTCCTGCTCAGAGAAGCCTGGTTTCTATCCTGAGGGGTCAAAGCCTATTTTAAGATCAAGAACAGTTTCTTTGGATGATAGCAACAACCTCCTTTTATACTTTTTAATACTCAAATACAGATCTGTGGCCCACGGGCTAGGGAGATAGGGATTTTTGTGTTAAATTTCCAACCCGGTAGCTTTATACACATGTATCTGTGCTCGATGGTTTACCCATCTGTTTGCTGAAGAAGCCCACTCTTATTAAATAACCATGATCTGTTGCCTTTCCTAAAGCAGCGTAAGTCGTAGTGGAATTGGGTAATCTTGAGTCCCTGGATCCAGCTCCCCGGGCACACGCTCTCTCCTGACTCTAGACAGGTGAAGGGAAGATAAACGAGCAAAGCGACACCATGGGCTGCATCGGATACAGCCCTGAACCCGAGGGCTTGCTGCTGGGCAAGGTGGTGAGAGTCACACCAGGAGAACAGAGAGAGAACGTGGCCACTGACTTAAAAAGGGATGAGCTTGACGCTTAGGGGAAAGGTGGAGAAGAGAGACCGCAGCTTTGGCAGAACTTCTCTAAAAAGTTCAAAAAGTAGGGGAGAAGCTAAATTAACCTCAAGAAGGCAACAAACTGATGCTGCACCAGCAAATATTAATAGCTACTCAGAGCTGCAGGGCTTCTCTTTTCAGCAACTGGCCCTCGGATTGTTTGCATAACAAGGGCGACACTTTTAAAGGCCCCCCCCCCCCCACCCAGTAAAGAAACACTGGAGTTTAGACGGAAGACCATTTCTTTGATTCTAACACAGATTACATAGCCTTGAAAACAACATTATTCTCTTAAGTTCTCTGGGAGCAAAATCGACCATGGCTGAGAGTAACTGGTTTAGAGGAAAGGAAGAGGAGGAGCTGGAATAAGTAGGGAGGACCCAACTCTGCTCTCCCCAGGCAGGCCAGGAGGTGAGCGGGGTGGGACACAGCCATCTATCTGCCAGATCAGGAGAGAGAAACAGGTGAGGCTCTAGCACTAGGCGATGCAGTTCAGAGAGCTGTTTGGCTTTTACAAGGGCACGAACTTTTTGATCACTCTGGGGCTGAATGTTAACTTTGAAGAGAGCACATACACCGAGAGGGACCCGTAAGACTACTGAACGCGGACGGAGCTGGCAATTTGGCGTGAACTGAAGAAACAGACAACTAAAGGACGTTTTCCAACTGCAGCTCCTAGAGGTTCTCAATGCATTAATTTCTAACTTGCCATGAGAGGGAACGCTACTGGCATTTAATCAAATGTTTACACTTCAGGTAATTTGAGCATTGAACTTTCATGAAGACAAGACAAAACCTAGTATTATTTCAGTTCATCGTTCCAGAGGGGTAACAACACTTCATTAGTTTTCAGCTTAGGAAGGAGTATCTCCTTCCCCATTAGTCAAAGCTAATGGCATTTGGAGATAACTTATTCCCTTGGAGGAGAAACTCCCAAACCAAGATGAGATTCTGGGACCTGCCAAGAGCCCCTGAAAAGACAGCATCCTCCAAACACGTCACAGTCACCAGCCTGCACACCCTGTGGGGACAGTCCCCGTGGAATCGATGGTTGTGTTTCAGCTGCTTTAGAGGCAAACACCTGTGGGCATCATGCCTTGTTAAAACCTGCTGATCCTGAAAGAAAGAACAGAGGCTCTAAGAAGGCGTTTGTGGATGAACATACTGACAAGCTCCAGCCTGCTGCTGACTCAAGGCTGGAAAAGCCCACCGATTGTCCAGTTTATCCTGAAGCAGGTTGCTGACGAAATACTCCTTCCCACTTTGCTTAATCTTAACAGCGCTGTTTGTGATCCTACCACTCCTCTCAGCAAAACATCTTCCTTGTCATTTCGCTGTCTTTATTTTAGTTAGAAATTTAAAATTTCAAGCGAATATTTTCAAAAGGAAGGAAAAACCTCCCCAAAACCTATTTGGATAGTTGAGTTCCCCAAAACAGCCTTCAGAACAGTGTTTATCTGTGCAAACCACGGTAAGGACATTATATCAGAGAAAGCAGAATGGGGGAGCAGAGGTGGATATTTGGGGGTAGGGGCAGCTGAGAGGGAAAAGGCTATTTCAGGCAAAAAGGAAATAGCCTACATTGGGCACGGAGAAGGGTTCAGGGCAGAAAGGTGTACTGAGGAGGGCGGGGAGGAGGCTACTCAGTGCCCCTCAGAACGGTGAGGTCAGCAGGGGTCAAGCTAAGCAAGGCTCTAAAAGGATTCCTGTAAAGGGGATCCATCCAGAGTGCATGCGGAGAAACTTGACCTCTCCAACCTTTGTTTTCCTACCTCAGCCAGCCTGGAGCTGAGCGCTTCCTACCAGAAACCTGTCATTAGTGGACAAAGGGTTCAACAGCCAGGGGAAAAGAAGGATTAGCCTGCCCAATTCAGCAGAACAACTGCGTTTAACTGAACCGCTGAGATCAGTCAGCCTTCTGCAAATCCAGGATCAGACCTGCGCTGAGGTGAGGGCTGAGCTGAGAGAAGAGGGCATTACCTGTCCCCAAAAGCCAGGGGAACAACTTCCGCAGAGCAAGGAAAAAGCGTGAGACAAATTCCCCACCTGCTGGGTTTGATGAAACACCGAGTCGCATTTAGAACAGTCTGTGATTGCATGTGATGTGAAACCTGATATCATGCTTATTGTTTCATGTACTAACCTACAAGAAAAGTGTCATAAAATGGGAGAAATTGCAACCCTGTCCCAGATAGCCAGCACGTGGTCTTAGAAACAATACAACCTTACGGCTTCAGGATCCACTGCCCCAAGGCAGCAGGCCAGCCTGTTCTTCCTGACCTAATATGATTTGCAAAATCTAGTTGGGCCCAGGGACCGACATAATGTAGGATTAGCCGAACGAGGTCTGGAAACATAGTCACTAAAACAGACCACTGTGAACAACTGGGACAAAACCACAGGGGCCCTCCACATTAGCAGTAACAGCCCAAAAATGTTGCATGCAAAAAAACCTCTTTGAAAATGCTTGTGGGAAAAGCCACAATTTGTAAGAAAAGTATGTCTCCTTTTTTTTTAAACAGTCGGAATGATCAAGGAACTCATTTCAGAATATTCCAAAGGGCTAGGGTGATGCCATTTTATGAAGATGCCATTTCAATTAAATGCTCATTTAGAAACGTTACATCATCACCCAGCTAAGCCACCAAATGTATTCAGAAATGGCTCTGACAAAGGGCAAGATCTGAAGACAAAGTTACATAGCACAGTGCTGCATGGTCAGGAAAGACAGGGCTTTATGACCCTGGAAACAGACGGGGCAAATGAATGTATGCATCTGCCAGACACGCGGTGGGAACCAGTGCCACACCTGGGCTGAGCACCGCAGGCCTCTCCCTCCCGCAGGGCTCCGTGGGGACAGTGGAGGCAGAGGTGGCGCCATTCCCTTGCCGTCATGGTGCTGGCCGGGACCTTCTGGTTGGAGAGCGGATGCCAGTTCCTCTTGCTTTCCCTCTCAACTTCATGTCAAGAACCTCCAGCGGAGCTATTGCAACAGCACAGCCTGGATTCCAGAGCTCCTCCTGAGCCAGCTCGCTCTCCCGGCCAGGGAGGCTCCAGGGCTCCAAGGAGGTGCACACCGACCAGCCACGACCAGATTCGTATCCAGCATGAAAATGCAGTCCAAGTCCCAGATAATTAACTTACAAATAAACTCAGAGACCCTTACCTGCTCACGCCTGTACTACAATCAAAACTATTCTTTCGGCTTCCAACGTTACGAATTCATGGAGAGAAAAATCATTTCTCCGTTTCTCTGTAAAGGAGGGGTGGCATAAGCTATCGGAGGGTGCTTCATGCAGGAGGGTAGGGTTTATACAAGTGTTAGTGATTATAATTACATTTGTAACCAGCGCTGCTGGGTCAAGTTCCTGGTTATATAAACCTTTCGCTGGATTTTCTCCTCTCTGTTGCCATGTCTGCTGGATAAAGCTAAGGGACACGAAACTCAAATTTCAACCTTTCTCTTTTTTTGCCTTTGTTTAGATTTGGAAAAGGAAGTAAAAATGATGCAAAGCGAACTGGATTGCCAAAGCCAAAACAGTCACCCGGCAAGGCCACAGCATGTTGCTTATTTCTGGGTGCAGGGCTAAGCGACCACCTTCCCCGGGCCCCTGTGCCAGGTGGGCCCTGAGACCAGTTCTTGCCAGTCGGACGTGAGCAAATGATGGATCCCTTCCTGCCAGACACGGTTCAGGGAAAACGATCTTCTCTCTCCCCTCCCAGAGTGGAGGCTAAGGTTCACTGATGGAGCCCCACTATGTTGAAATGGACCAGGAGTGTTTTAATCAGGTACAGGAACACAGACACACGTGGACAGCACTGTCATGATGGAGAGGATTACACTTTCTGACCCTAGAAACAGGAGGCGTGGCACGCCACGCAGGGCCACACGGGGAGGCAGAGGGAGCCGGCACAGAGCGGCCCAGAGCCTGCACCGGGACCCGCAGGAAGGCGTGGGTGAGGCGGGGAAGGTGCGCTGAGCAGGTTTAGGATTGGATAGTCTGAGTAACTCTGGTGGGCTCTGGGCTGCAGGGGTGGGTCCCCTGTGTCCAGGCCTCTGGTGTGACAAAGGGCAGGGGGGACACTGGCTCGGGGTGTGAGGGAGGGTGCAGGGAAGGACGTGGCTGGGGGCGCGGACTCTGGCTTGGTCGGTTTGCACCAAAGGTGCACATGGGGGGCGTCATTCGCCATCTTTAGGAATTAGCTAGCCTGGGGCTGGTGTGTAGGGGGGGCAGACAGTCTTCCAGAATCAAGAAGTTGCCACATGCCAGAGCAACAGGAACACGGAAAATAAGAAAAACCTAGTCAATACACCCACGGAGGATGCACTCGGCCGTCCGCTGGACAGTGACGTGGCTGAGAAACAGAAATAAACCTGTCCTGGGAGGAGCCCCCCGAGTTTCCCCAGCAAAGACACCTCGATTCAACGTCCCCCAAGGGTGCAACAGGGGACTCTGCCTCACACTTCTTACGACATGACACCAAACAATGTTTAAGATGCATGTAGCACAGGGTTTACTAAAAGAGACACTGAAACACAAGAAACATTCAACTGAATGGAAACAATGGCCCTTCCAGCCCAATCCTGTGTCGCAAGACGTAGGAGGCAGAACACCTCACACATTTCATTGCACAGAAAAGCAATTAATTGCTAAAGTCGGCCGGGCGCGGTGGCTCAAGCCTGTAATCCTAGCTCTCTGGGAGGCCGAGGTGGGCGGATCATTTGAGTTCAGGAGTTCGAGACCAGCCTGAGCAAGAGCAAGACCCCATCTCTACTATAAATAGAAAGAAATTAATTGGCCAACTAAAATATATATAGAAAAAATTAGCCGGGCATGGTGGCACATGCCTGTAGTCCCAGCTACTTGGGAGGCTGAGGCAGCAGGATGGCTTGAGCCCAGGAGTTTGAGGTTGCTGTGAGCTAGGCTGACGCCACGGCACTCACTCTAGCCTGGGCAACAAAGCAAGACTCT
>VSMD01124222.1:0-42365 GCA_008750895.1 Mirza zaza
GCAGAGCTAATTCTCACGTTAATCAACGCCTCTGTCAGAACCACCCGAGAGGCCAACAATTCAGAATATCAAGAGTGTTGGATATGCTACTCCCCCCGGCCTCCTTTCTATGAGGGCATCGCTATGTTTGGTAAGCCGTTATTTACTAACGACACCAGCTTACTCAGATGGGGCCTAGAAACCCATGATGGCCTGACACTCAGCCAAGTCACAGGCCTGGGCCTTTGCCTTCTTAGCCCAAGGATGCTCCCCCCTACACCTTTAGCAAAGATATGCAATCAGTCAATCACTGTCGACCCCACCTTTCAGTACATTCAGGCATCCAATACCTCTTATTTCGCTTGTTCTTTCGGCCTTACCCCGTATGTGGTCACTGCAACGTTTCTTGAGCATAGAGAATATTGTGTGTTAGTCATGCTCTTCCCCAGACTCACTGTACATCCGGCTGACGAATTGCTCAGGCTTTGGGAGCATGGCACCACAATGCCCCGAGAAAAGAGAGAGCCCATCACGGCCATAACACTCGCAGTCGTTCTAGGCCTTGGTGCCGCGGGGGCTGGGACAGGCATAGCCTCTCTAGTCACCTCCAACCAGCAATACCTACAGCTTTCTGCTGCCATCGATAATGACCTCCGAGAGCTCCAGCAGGGCCTAAAATATCTCAAAGAATCCCTTGCTTCGCTTTCCGAGGTAGTGTTACAAAATAGAAGAGGCCTAGACTTAGTGTTCCTCCAAGAGGGAGGTTTGTGTGCAGCACTCAAAGAAGAATGCTGCTTCTACGCAGACAAAACAGGTCTAGTAGAAAATAGCATTGAGAAAGTTAGACAAAACCTAGAAAAAAGAAAGAAACAGAGAGAACAGAATGAAGCATGGTATCAAAATTCATCCCCCTGGCTGTCCACGTTGCTCCCCAGTGTCTTAGGACCACTTGTAGGGTTTCTGTTGCTCCTTGCCTTTGGGCCTTGGGCATTTAGGAAACTAACTGATTTTGTTAAGTCACAGGTAGACGCAGCCACACAAAAATCGGTCTCAGTGTTTTACCAACAGCTGGAACAAAAGGCTCCAGAGAGGACCTCCATGAAGAATCTCCCAATACACCCATTGAGGCTCTAAATTTCTCAAACCTTGCCTCAGACATGGAACGCAGTTGGTTCCAAAGAATGTGGAGACACCCATGACGGGATTATCGCGATGCCGCGCACCAAATGCACACCCTGCCGACAGTGAGGTGACTCCATGACGGGAATATTGTAGGTCCATGCCCAGAGGCACACTTCATGATAAAAAGTGCCGGGGCAGGATGCCACCTACATAGCCTAAGACAGAGGCCTCACCTTCATATTAATCGCCTGATCTTATATTCAGGGTGCTGGTCGCAGAAGCCCATCGCATAGCCTAAGACAGGCTCTCCACTAACCTATATAAATCTCTCTCATATTAATAAAGACAGGGGGAGATGTTGGAAGCCAAGACCCTCAACACCCAAACGACATGTCCTATGCACGGGTTTCGCCATGGAAAATTCCCAGGACAAACATAGCACCCCACCCTCCAGCGAAGAATGCTCCAGGGTGTGCTAACTGCAATTGTTCCCGACCACCTGCCAGGGTGGAGTCCAGTAGTCTGTCACGAACAGCTCCGGTACCGATAAGACGCTGATTGGGACTGATTAACCCTAACCCCCCGCTACCCCTCCCTACTTCTTCGTTTCTGTCTGCTTATAAAACCAATTGAGAATCTAAGTAAAGTAGACCTTGACAACCATTTGCTTGGTCTCGTTCCTTTCTCTCGCCCGTCTCTTTCAGACATGATCCCCCTTGACCCCCGCGAGTAACAGAAGGTCCCGCGGGTCGGGACAGGCTGCACCACGGCACTTTAGCCCAGATGACAGAGCCGAGACTCCATCTCAAAAAAATAATAATAATCAAAAGAATCATAAAAAAAAAGAGAGTTGGAGGACTCACATTTTCTGATTTCAAAATTTACTACAAAGCTAAATTGCTCAAAACAGGGTGGTACTAGCCTAAGACAGATATAGACACCAACAAAATAGAATAGACGTCCTAGAAATAAATCCTCACAGATATGGCCAATGAATTTTTGACAAAGGTGCCCAGACCATTCAATGGGGAAAGAACAGTTTTTTCAACAACTGGTGCTGGAAAAACTGGATAACCATATGCAAGAGAATGAAGTTGAATTTTTACCTCATGTCATATATAAAAATTAACTTAAAACGAATCAAAGAACTAAAGGTAAAAGCTAAAACCATAAAACCCTTAGAAGAAAACATAAAAGAAAGCCTTCATGACATTATATTTGGTAATAATTTCTTGAATTTGACACTAAAAGAACAGAATATAAAAGGAAAAATGAATACATTGGGCTACATCAAAATTAAAAACTTCTGTGCATCAAAAGACACAATCAACATAGTGAAAAGACAACCCCCAGAATGGAAGAAAATTATGTGAAATCATATATCTGATAAGTACTTAATATATAGAACATATAAAGAACTTACATAACTCAACAACAAAAAATGAAACAGCTTGATTTTAAAAATTGGCAAAGAACTTGAATAGACATTCCTCCAAAGAAAATATACAAATGACAAATAATACCATGAAAAGATGCTCAAATTGATAATCACTAGAGAAATGCATATCAAAACCACAATGTGGCCAGGCACAGTGGCTCGCGCCTGTAATCCTAGCACTCCAGAAGGCCGAGACGGGAGGATCGCTTGAGGTCAGGAGTTCGAGACCAGCCTGAGCAAGAGTGAGACCCCCATCTCTACTACAAATAGAAAAAATTAGCTGGGCAACTAAAAATAGAAACAACAAATTAGATGGGCATGGTGGCGAGCACCTGTAGTCCCAGCTACTCGGGAGGCTGAGAGAGGAGTATCCCTTGAGCCCAGGAGTTTGAGGTTGCTGTGAGCTAGGCTGATACCACTGCACTCTAGCTTGCACAACAGAGTGAGACTGTCTCAAAAAAAAAAAGAAAAAGAAAAAGAAAACATTTCCTGTTCTTTTTTTTTTTTCTTTTTGAGACAGAGTCTCACTCTGTTGCCTGGGCTAGAGTGCCATGGTATGAGCCTTGCTCACAGCAACCTCAAACTTCTGGGCTCAAACGATCCTCCTGCCTCGGCCTCCTGAGTAGCTGGGACTACAGGCACGTGCCAGTGCGCCCGGCTAATTTCTTTCTATTTATAGTAGAGATGGGGTCTTGCTCTTGCTCAGGCTGGTCTCGAACTCCTAAGCTCAAGCAATCCACCTGCCTCAGCCTCCCAGAGTGCTAGGATTAGGCATGAGCCACCGCGCCTGGCCACATTTCCCGTTCTGATCTTGTTCGCTGCACCAAATGCACCGCATGTCAAGCATACTTTGCTCAAATCAGATTTATGAAGTACGTTTTAGTGGATGGTCCCATGTTGGCAACTTCTCCCAAAGCATTCTTTTTTTTTATTCTTTTATTTTTATTTCAGGATATTATGAGGGTACAAACATTTTGGTTACATTTTATGTCTTTGCCTCACCCAAGTGAGGGTTAGAGGCATGCCCTTCCCCTCTACAATGCTCACCGAGTCCATTAGTTGTGTTGACCCCCCAAACCCCTAATCCCTGGAGAACATTACTACCGTGTGAGCACCACAGTGCTGATCAGTCAGTGCCAATTTGATGGCGAGTACATGTGGAGCCTATTCTCCCGATCTTGTGATAACCTCACTTTAGATAATGAGCTCAAGCTGTATTCAGGAAAATAGAAGAGATGCTAGATCACTGTTGTTTCTCATTATTGAGTAGTATTCCATTGTATATATATACCAAATTTTAATAATCCACTCATGAATTGACGGACACTTGGGTTGTTTCCACGTCCTTGCAATAGTGAATTGTGCTGCCATAAACATTCTAGTGCAGATGTCTTTATTATAGAATGTCTTTTGCTCTTAATTAAATTTAATTAAGAAAAAAATCATAATAATAAAAAACCACAATGAGATACCACCTCACACCCATTAGGATGCTCAATATTATTAGATATTCAACATTATTTGCCATTAGGACATTGCAAATTAAAGTCACAGTGAGATAAAAATCAATTAAAATGACTAAAATAAAATGTACTGACCATATACTAAGTGCTAACAAGGATGTGGAGCTACTGGAACTCTCATACATCGCTGGTGATAATGCAAAATTACATAGCCACTCTGGAAAATATGTGGCAGTTTCTTTTCTTTCTTTCCTTTTTTTTTGAGACAGAGTCTCACTCACTTTGTTCCCTGGGCTAGAGTGCCGTGGTGTCAGCCTAGCTCACAGCAACTTTGAACTCCTGGGCTCAAGTGATCCTCCTGCCTCAGCCTTCCAAGTACCTGGGACTACAGGCATGCACCACTATGTCCATCTAATTTTTTATATATATTTTTAGTTGGCCAATTAATTTCTTTCTATTTTTAGTAGAGACGGGGTCTCACTCTTGCTTAGGATGGTTTCGAACTCCTGATCTTGAGCAATCTTCCCGCCTCGGCCTCCCAGAGTGCTAGGATTACAGGCGTGAGCCACTGCGCCAAGACAATGTGGCAGTTTCTTTCTTTTTTTTTTTTTGAAACAGAGTCTCACTGTGTTGCTCAGGCTAGAGTGCTGTGGCGTCAGCCTAGCTCACAGCAACCTCAAACTCCTAGGCCCAAGTGATCCTCCTGCCTCAGCCTCCCAAGTAGCTGGGACTACGGGTATGCACCACCATGCCCGGCTAATTTTTCTCCATGTATTTTTAGTTGGCCAGCTAATTTCTTTCTATTTTTAGTAGAGACAGGGTCTCGCTCTTGCTCAGGCTAGTCTCGAACTCCTGACCTTGAGCAATCCGCCCGCCTTGGCCTCCCAGAGTGCTAGGATGACAGGCATGAGCCATTGCACCCGGCTGTGGCAGTTTCTTAATAAATTAAGTATATACTTTGCCATATGACCTGACAGTTGCACTCCTTGGTATTTACCCTAGAGAAATTAAAAATCTGTTCATATAAATACCTTTACATAAATGTTTATAGATGCTCTACTCATAATTGCCAAAAGCTTGAAATAATGCAAATGTCTTTCAGTGGGTGAATGGATGAACACACGTGGTATAGCCATAAAATGGAACGATACTACAACAATGAAAAGGAATGAACTACTGACATACACAACAGCGGGGATGAATCTAAAAGGCATTATGCTGAGTGAAGGAAGCCAGTCCCAAAAGTTATATAGCACACGATTCTATTGTATGGCATTCTGAAAAAGACAAAACCACAGTGACAATGAACAGATCCTCCACTACCAGGGGTTAGGTCTGGGGAGGGTGACAACAAAGGACTTCAGAAGGGAGTTTTTTGGTGAAGAAACTCTTCTATTATTCTATGTCCTTTCTGTGGTGGCAGCTATTAATACAAGAATCTATACATGGGTTAATCATCATCAAAAAATGTCAAAAAAGCTGATGGCAGCTCTTAATCAAGTTTATTTAATCTCTATTTTTTTCAATTATTTTGTGAATTAATAATTAGACTTAAACACCAAATCAATTCCCTACTGGGAATTTCTGTATCCTTGAAATGCTGTTAGTTTCCTGACTGGCACTTATAATATTCCAAGAAGCATAAAAGGGAATATGCTTTGAAGAATCAGAAGTTTAACAAGAGGCTGCCTAAAATGCATCTATATTACTGCCACTTACATCTAAAACTGCTGCTTGGATTTTATTCACAAGATTTAACATATGAAAGCAATACACCATGGAATTTCAGAAATTTAGTACAATTTTTTGTCAAATATTTGTTCTAAGTTGTGAGATTTTTTTGAAGGAGAATTTTATGAAACTAAAATATTCCCATTGATTTTAATATTTAATAGTCAGTACTTATTTATTGATTAAAAGAAAGCAAATTTATAATATGTATAAGTAGCATGAGTATTTTATGACTTTCTATAGGTTTAAAAATTGGTACTATCCATCAAAAGAGATAATTCATTTGCAGTGGTTTTTCAAAGCATTGCTCATTTTTCTTCCTTTCCCCCATAAAGGTGACCTTTAAGTTTTAAAAAAAGTCTAATGTCTTTACCCTTTATAGAACACCAAAACACTCTTTATAAAAAGCTTAACTTGTACTTTTTAGAAAATCATATTCTCTGTGAACCCATTACAGTTAATCATTTCCTACCAAAACAAAAGCAACAACAAAGCAACTTTAACCACAACAGGAGAAATCCCACCAGGGTAAGTCTTACTACACCACAAGCCAAAAGCGAAGTGGTAGGTGACAACTTGCTCTGAGGACAGAAGCCCACTATGCCACTGAACCATTTCAGCTCACCAGGCACCCAGACCCAGTTCCACAGCAAATAGACTTTGCTACTATTTCAATACTTATCTAAACATGTTCTGACTGAAATGTATTCATCTCTCAGTAAAACAGCTTTCCATCCACTTTTGGTAATCATACTATTCTCATTCTATTCCACCAAAATAAAAATGTTTTAAATATTTTATTCTCTCTATATTTAATTTATCCTATTTTTTTCTTTTTTGGAAATGCCTCATCTATTTACCATCATCTTTGTTCCAGGCCCTTTTCTCTGTAAGATGATATTATTGGAATAGCTTTCTAGTGGGCTACCCTGACTCCAGACAGAATGCCAAAATTATTCTATAACTCTACTGTCTGAATGACACTCCTCTGATCCCAAAATGGTTCTTCCTAATTAGTGAATTAATTTCAAACTACTCCACTTTACTTTGAGGAGCCTCCACAATTACCACCCTGCCTTTGTGTCCATTGTTCTCAGTAGTTTTTAGCTTTCATTCTCTGATCTTTCAAGAAATGTTCATCATCCTTTTCAGCATATACCACACTCAATCTCATCTTTAATAAGCCTTATTTGCTATAGCCCATTGCTTAGAGAACTGCCCTGTCTTAAAGGACCAGGTTGAGTTGCTCTTCCATTAAGCTCTTTATGGTCATTGTAAGTACACTTGAACATTTTAGAACACTGCAAGTAATTTAAAGAATAGATAACATAATTGCTCCACTAATTAATCATATATTCTAATTTGAATATTAGCTTTTCTTTTAATTAAATTTGTAAGCTCTTAGAGACAGGCCTGTTTCTTAATGACACAAGATAAACATGCAAAGAAAATAACTTTCCTATATAACAAAACAAATTATAAAATGTAATAAGAAAAAGGTCCCTTTTATAATATCAAAACAATGATATAGATAGGAAGGTAACTAAAAAGAAATATACAGCAGAGAAAACCAGAAAAAAACAGAAACATATATCGTTGTTGGAGACTCAACACTCTAACAAGTCCATGCTCCCCAAATTAATCTATCAACCTGAAATAACCCTGAAAACATCCTATATATTGACAAGCTGCTTCCAGCCCATTTAGGAAATCAACTAAATGGCAAGAATGACCTAAACACTTTTAGTAAAAAAATATAATATAGATTAACTTGCTCTAGTAGATAACCAAACATTTTGTAATTATTCAGTAATTAAAAGAGTGTGGTCTTGATATAGCAATAGGAAAATAAGAATATGGAATCAAGAAGAAGAATTAGTCATAATAATTTTTAAAATATAACAAAATAGCATTATAAATTGATAAAGAAAAGATGGGCTGTTCGATGCCTGGCTGAGTGAGAGCCTTATCTCCTACTCTCATGCTGATTACAAAAATAAATATCAGATAGGTTAAAATCAGATTAAACATCAGAAACAAAACTAATAATTCTACTTTCTGAAATTGTGGTAATAGCAAAACAATTTGAAAATGCCTACGTGTTGATCATGGTAGAAGTAATTAAATAAATAATACATGATGCAATATTTTTCAGCCACTAGAAAGAGCAAGATAGACTTATTTGTACTGACATTTAAAGCTTCTGAGAAACTAACAAGAATAAGGTAGACTTACTTGTGCTGACATTTAAAGTTTCTAAGACATACTGTTGCAGGTAAAAAGCAAGTAAAATAAGCAGGCCTGCATCCTGATCCCACTTATGGATTTACTGTGCGGTATACAGGCAGGTGTAAAGGCACAGGCACACGGTGGGGAGCAGAGGGGGCGTGTGTCTGGGCGGGATGAGGAAAGCAGACTGGCAGACGGTGGCGTTTCACTCCAAGTTCTCCTGCACAGGCTCAGTCTATGACATGTGGTAAAAAAGAGAAATACATTTAATTAATTTATAGCAAAGAACATACAGGAAAATGGTGTCATTATCTTTTAATAAAGATGGAATTCCTAAATACACGAATTTTTTAAAAGAAAAATACTGACAGATTTGATCACATAAAAACATAAAACCTCTCTAGGTCAAAAAAAGCCTATGAACAAAGTTAAAACACATGTCACATTTGAGAGAAGTATTTTAAAATGTATAAAGATGAAGTGTAAATAGTCATTGTCAACCCAAAATAAATGACTTAGGCAAAAATATTAATAATCAATAGAGGTTTATTCAACTAAAGTTGAGGACATGCCTGGGAAAAACATGAACCACAGACAAAACCTGTGGCTGTTTTTCCAAAGGGGAACTTGGAAGTTCAGCATTTAAAGGCTTCCAGAGAGAAAATAAAGGGGGCAGGGGTAGTGAGACAAAATGGTTACATTCTTGTAAGACCCAGAAATATGTACATTTCACATAAGATAGGGCAAATGTTTAGAGGAGAAAAAGGGAGCGAAGGAAGCCTCAACTATGTGTTTGTCCTGGGTGGGTGGAAAAACATCAGACCCTGTCTTGGCTCTGTTCTGTGCCTGTGGAGATAAACGTAAGTCATTATCAGTGTGGAATCAAACAGACTTTAGTTTAGGAACTGGATGTAGCCTGCAGACCTAAAGTCACAATTGCTTGTCCTTGGTTATGGGGGGTCAGCAGGAGTCTCCTTAGTGACTGATCTGTGGGGCCAGCTCTTCACAGGCCCTGAGGCCTTTACCTTCCCCTTTGCATAAGCAGTTGTGGGGACAGTCCTGAGATTTTTATTTTCTTTTTCCATTCTCCTTTATTCTTCAAAATTTTTCAGAGAAAGCATATCGAAGTCAGGAGTTTTTAGTTGTATGTTTTATCTAATCCCACATTGCCAGTAAGGTTTATTCTTAGGAGATTATGTCCCCCGGAGAAGACCAATGCCAAAATTATAGGCAAATGATAAAAACTTAAAAAATGATAAACAAGGCTAGAATCTAATAACAGGTGTACTATAGGGTTGTTTTTTTTTTTTCCGAAACATAATTTTTTCTCTCTCTAGTTTCTCATTTTCACCAAAGGTAAATCATAGTGAGACCAATTTATTTGCAACATAAATTTTAGTCTTATTATACTTAGCTAAATTATTTGCATGAAGCGCAGCAAGAATAGTTATTGGCCATATACACTTTTCTTTTTTTTTTTTTCTTTTTAATTGGCTTTGCTGAAACTTTCTTATAAGTAATCTTAGGTTATACTTAAAAGTCTTTGAAGCAGGCCAAGGATTTAACTGTACCTATAGGTACCTGTATAAATTGGGTCAATTTCTCTTTTCTCAAGATCCTAAAGTAATGTGGGGTTCCAGGACCTGCCAGAAAATGACATTCTTTACTTCCCAAAAATTAAGAAATGTTATAGATGAAGTACTAAAAAATGGTTTTTGAGAAGAATTAAAGTAAAATAATAATTATCTGTGGATGACAAAAAGTCTTCGAATAGACTTGTTTAAAGAGACAATTGACAAAGAATTTGGTTATTTTGGGGTATACAACAATTTAACATGATAACCATAATTATTACTGATAATATACATCAAGATGTATCAGAATTTTAGAAATCTCATACAATTTTGGAATACATACTAATAAAATGTTTATACAATTATGTCAATGGAAAAGAAGACAAACCCTATAAAATAATTTAAAGAGGCTTATTCTGAGCCTAGTTTGAGGACCCTGGCCTGAAGCCATGCCCAAGAATACTAAAGCAAGTGGACTCAGTGTGGCTGGGTAACAGTTTGGTTTTATACATTTCAGGGAGACAGGGGTTACAGGTAAAGTCATAAATCAATACGTGGGAGGCATACATTGGTTTGGCCCGAAAAAGTGGACCATCTTGAAGGGGTAGGCTTACAGGTGATAGGTGGGTTTAAATATTCTTTGGCTTATAATTGGTTAAAGACATGAAGTTTTGTCTAAAGGCTTGAAATGTTTTAAGTTAAGATAAGGAAGTCTGTTAATCAGAGACAAACCACCCCAGATCCAAGTGATTTGTTATGCAAATTGAGGACGTGCAGGTTTGTATGGCATAGCCTTAGGCCTGTTAATGAATTATAGAGGATCTGTTCAAGAAGGGAGGGGGCATGATGAGGCATGTCAGACCTCCCTCCTCATGACCAGCAACTCAGTTTTAGGGTATCCGCTTTACCAAGGGGTCCATTAAGTCAGCCAGTGGGGGGTGCCTTAAGATTTTATTTTAGTTCACAAATATAATCCAAAGAAAGTCAAACAACATTTCTTACTTGACCATGCTTCCTGTATGGTTTTAATGTGTAAAATAAGCCTGATATGTTTTTCTTGGACTTTCAATGCCTCTAATTTTTTTTAAAAAAAAGGCTAGTTTGAGATCAAAAAGACTGAATTTGGAATTTTGATTTCAGAAAGTTTATCAAAGCTTTAAAACATTTATTGTCATAAAACAGGATCATAGGTAAGTGGAAAATAAGTGATTCATTTAGGTAAAGTGATAATTCAAAGATTTTAAAAAGCAAAAACATTTATTCTGATAGACAGGAGACTCAGTTTCTCAAACCATTATAAGACCTAATAAACACAAACTGAATGATAAGCTAATAAAGAGGTAAACTGAGTCAGTCTCTCTCCCTTTTTTCTGCAGTTTACTCAAAAGGTAAGTGAAAATCTTTTATTATCTCTATTAATATTGCATGAAAAACTTGTTCAAAAGAGAAAACTATTTTACCTTTGCATTGGTAAATTATTAATGCTAAAGTTACTTTTCATAAAACCTTATAAACAAATCTATTTAATCTTAATTAACTTGATCACAAAGATTTACACAAACTTTTTATCATCTTTCACAATTTTTACCCTTTTTAAAATATTTATTTAGTTTTATCTATCATTTATTTAATTTAAAACAAATTTTTTTTCCTTTTATTTCATCATATTATGGAGGTACAAATATTGTTAGGGTTACAAATATTGCCCCTGCCCCCCCTTCCTCCCCCCCATGTGTCCAATCCCCCGGTGGTGTGCACCACACACGTTATGTAAGCATACACCCCTTTACTCCTCCCCCCTCCTGCCTGCCCACCACCCGATAAAAAGTTGTGTTTTTTTTACATTTTGGTTACATTGTATATCTTTGGTTCTCCCTAAGAAGGGTTAGAGTTATGCCCTTCTCCTCTAAAACAAAGTTTAAAACCTTTAAATTAGGCAAAATTACTTTTCTTTTAACAAAAACCATATTTTATTTCTTTTTTAATCTTTTTACCAAAAAAATCTTACTTTTCTTATATATATTGTAAATATAATTATCTTTCTCATATCTAGTAATTTTAATTACATATTAATCATAATATTAACTCTAAGTAACACTAATTTTCAGTGAAAAGATAGGAGGTAAGAGATTTTAATTAGGTATCACATATAGAGCCCAGGACAAAAGGCAATGTCTGGAGTATCTAATTTTTTTCAGCATGGCCAAGAGGCGCCTCTGGGCCAAAAATGACAGGCTGGTGTTTCTTCCCAGGCCTTGCCTTAGCCTAAAGGCTCAAACTTAAAAAGTCTTAAATTTGTAGACAAGGTAAGCTAGTGTTAAAAATATCACAGATGCAACAGTTTTATGACCTTAAATAATTTGACTGAGATAGTATTAATATAAACCTGCCTGGCCAGAATGTTTTGGAAAAAAGAATGTCTAAATTTTGAAGATGTTCTTGTTTTATCAATAATTTTAAAATTGTCTACATTTACCAATGATTACTAAAGTAACATAAGCTTGAAAAGCATTTGGGCTAGTTCTTTATGAGTATTCATATTTATAAGTTACTTTGGTACCACATGTAGACAATACATAAACATATGTATAGACATATATATCTATGTAGATATAACATACAACATTTACATGTACATACAAACACTTTATAGTTTTGATTTTAGAATTTTAGCCATAAGTAAAACTTACTAGTTTAAAAGGAAAAGTGGGTGTAAACTATGTCTTTGTGAATGGAAAAGGTTAGAGTTTATCTGTCTCATTTGGCCTGAAACCCTTACTGGGTTTCAGAGGGAACAGGGTAGCAATCATATCTCAAGGGGGGGGAGAGAGAGAGAGAATCAAAGCCCCTTTAAGAGAAAGTTTGGCTGTGCTAGAGGAAGAGCAAAATGGACAACACCACAACAAAAAATCACAGAAATTTACTATAGGAATTATAAGGAGACACAAGCTTAGAGGAAATTTAGCTAGTCATTACATCTACCAAGTTCGAATTTTCTAGCAATATAAAGTAATTTCTGGTACTCGCAAAGCCAAACAGATCAAGTAATGCAATATAAAAGATAGCAGAGTTTTACACCTGAGAAGAATCTGTTCATGACTCTTTGGGCTCCATGCAGAAAACAGAAGACCCCAAAACGGCTGAGTGGTGACTTTTCCTGAGTTCCTCAGTGGATGCAAGTCACTGGGGAACTTACAGTGACTCAAACCCATCAGGTTTTTCTGTACAGCACTGAAGACAGCAGAGAGGAGGGAGGGGTGGAAAGGAGTAAAAGCAAATGAGGCAGATTTAGCCAGGACAAACAGCTGATGTTTTTGGCTTTTAAACATGTTTTTTTTTATTTGAAGATACCCTTTAAGTGAAATCAATGAGCCCTAACCAAGGTTATAACTTCACCAAGAAATCACAAGCTCTCTCTAAAGAGGTGGAAAACAGTTTTCGCAAGATCCAGAACTGCTCAAGAAAGAAAAGTTTTGCTAGGAACAAACGCGGTATAACCACATTTTTGTCCAGCCTTGTTCTCTAGTGTCTCAATTTCTTAGTGGCAAAAGTCTAGCAAATATCAAACCAGAAGAGATGCATTCCTTTACTAGAAGTCAAACCCAGACTGCTGGGGTGAAAGCACAGAATTTTAACTATCAGACCACAGAGTGAATTCACCCTTGTTGTCATTCCTGTAGGGGCAGGCATTGCCACAGGGGCAGCATACAAAGGATTTTTATATTTTAGGTTAAATTTTTGCTCTTTAATTTTGTCAAGAGAATTTCTAAGACTAGTTCCACTATTATGGGTCCTTTTTATTAAATTAGATCTCTGCAAAAAACAAATAAGGCAATTATTTAGAGTAAGAGATCTTTAAAATCCATTTTTAAAAAAATTTAACCCAAAAGCAATCACAGGATCAACAAAATTAATAAATAGGACCTGATCAAATTAAAAAGCTTCTGCACAGCCAAAGAAACTGTCAAGAGAGCAAACAGACAATCCACAGAATGGGAGAAAATTTCCGCAAGCTACACATCCGATAAAGGGCTGATAACAAGAATCTATTTAGAACTCAGGAAAGTTAGCAAGAAAAAAAAATCAAACAACCCTATCAAAAAGTGGGCAAAGGACATGAACAGAAACTTCCAAAAGAAGATAGAATAATTGCCAACAAACATAAAAAAATGCTCAACATCTCTAATCATCAGGGAAATGCAAATCAAAACCACAATGAGATATCACTTATCTCCAATGAGAATGACCTTTATTAACAAGTCCCAGAACAATAAATGTTGACGTGAATGTGGAGAGACAGGAATACTCCTACATTGCTGGTGGGACTGCAAACTAGTTCAACCTCTGTGGAAAGCAATATGGAGATACCTTAAAGTGATACAAGTGGATCTACCATTTGATCCAGCAATTCCACTACTGGGCATCTACCCAAAAGAACAAAAGTCAAGTCACTCTATGAAAAAGACACCTGCACTCGAATGTTTATAGCAGCACAATTCACAATTGCAAAGCTGTGGAAACAACCCAAGTGCCCATCAATAACATGAGTGGATTAATAAAATGTGGTATATGTATACCATGGAGTACTCCTCAGTTATAAGAAACAATGGTGATATAGCACCTCTTGTATTTTCCTGGATACAGCTGGAACCCATTCTATTAAGTGAAGTATCCCAAGAATGGAGAAACAAGCACCACGCGTACTCACCAGCAAATTGGTATTAACAAATCAACGCCTAAGTGGACATATAGGAATAACATTTATCGGGTGTCGGGCAGGTGGGGGGAAGGGATGGGTATATACATACACAATGAGTGTGATGCACACCAACTGCGGGATGGACACGCTTGAAGCTCTGACTCTAGGGGGAAGAAGGAGCAAGGGCAATATATGTAACCTTAACATTTGTATCCACCATAATATGCTGAAAAAAAAAGGGAGGGAGGGAAAGAAGGGAGGAAGGGAGGGAGGAAAGATGGATTAGGAGTCTTTCTAATTTAAAGTATTAATTCATCTTTTGGCCATTAATTTTCAATGATGGGCTGGGCGTGGTGGCTCACACCTGTCATCCTAGCACTCTGGGAGGCCGAGGCCGGAGGATTGCTCAAGGTCAAGAGTTCGAAACCAGCCTGAGCAAGAGCGAGACCCCATCTCTACTATAAATAGAAAGAAATTAATTGGACAACTAAAAATATATATATACAAAAAATTAGCTGGGCATGGTGGTGCATGCCTGTAGTCCCAGCTACTCGGGAGGCTGAGGCAGTAGGATTGCTTGAGCCCAGGAGTTTGAGGTTGCTGTGAGCTAGGCTGATGCCACGGCACTCACTCTAGCCTGGACAACAAAACA
This sequence comes from Mirza zaza, assembly GCA_008750895.1. Lineage (NCBI taxonomy): Eukaryota > Metazoa > Chordata > Mammalia > Primates > Cheirogaleidae > Mirza > Mirza zaza. Next base: position 14,888 of record VSMD01124222.1, read on the forward strand.
AGACTCTGTCTCAAAAAAAAAAAAAAAATTTTTTTTTTTTCAATGATGTGTTTTTTCCAGAGCAACTTAATCCAATACCTCTTTACAGAAGCAGCAATCCCAAAGATTTCCTCATGCTCCCAGAAATGGGCTGAGAGCAACAAAGGATGAGATGACAAAAGCCCCTATGAATGGGACTCTTCATCACACTCTCCAGAGCTTGCCACTTGGAACAAAAAACTTGGGGTCCCAGCATTTTTGGTTGTCTGCCAAAGGCAAGCCAACAGCAGCATCCCCCAATGGCCGAGAGCAAGAGGGAGCATTCCTGCCTGGTCACAAGACAAGCTCTCAAGGATGTAAAACAAGATCAGAAGGAACTTTACCCCTTCTCCCTGTTTAGGACAAAACACAAAAAGACAGAACAAATGAAAACTCTATTTTGGGGGGAAGGGCTCAATCAGTACAAAACTGTATCACAAAGTATAAAAAGTACACCAGAGTCACTAGACCAAGACTAGCCACACAAAACTTTTTACCTTTAATCAAAGCCTGCAAATAGTGACCTTTACCTTCTGCACGACTGGATTACACTGAGAGAGGCTGGGAGCCTGGCTGGTAGGAAATCTTTACCCTGTTTGCCGGCCACTCAGGTGCTTTCGAGAAGAGAGCAGCTTTGAACCGCAGGGAGCAAGGCCCTTACCCATAATGGCTTGCTGGAAATCACCGATGTGGGGCAGGTTGATTACCGGAAAAAAATATTTAAACTGATTTTTAACATGCACAAGGGCCTTAAGAATGAAAGCTTAACTGCTAAAAAAAAGTTACAGAGGATTTGTTGGTTGGTTGGTTGACTGGTTGGTTTTATTCTTTAAAAAATATGGGGGCTCGGATTAGAGCAAACAAGTTTTGGAGGGAGAAAAGAATAAGAAAGCAAAGGTGGTCTTTTACGCAGATAATGCCTCACAGCTAGCTGCTCTCAGAATAGTGATTATAGTAAATTTTCTTTTCCAGACCTTTAAAGGTGTCAGATTCTCAGTTAATCCTTCCCAGATCAGGTAAAGAAAGTCCTGGTTATATCAATGGAGATTCTCTGCAGATGTTCATTCCCCACTCCCACAAAAGACAACTTTGTGGCATTATTTCTGTCGCAGCCATCTCAAAATATGTTAAAGAAATAGATGCTGGGGTACAACATTTTGGTTTTTGTTAACCAGCCAGTGTAGTGCAGCTGCAGGGGGGCCTCGTTTCCTCTAATGGAGACCTTTTGTGAGTTTTGACCAAGACTTAGTCAAATCTAATATAAGACAGACCAAAGCCAAAAAACAGAAGAAGCAATCACATAATTAATATATTGTCTAGTTCTCTAAGCACAAGGAGAAGTCACAGCCAGCTGATGGTAAACCTTGACCTTTAGCTCCCAAATTCTAAAATGAAACCCAGACCCGCCCCTCACCTGGAGACCCAGCGCCCAGCGAAGCCTGCTCCCCATCGCCGTGGCAGCTGAGTTCACCTTCCTTATTGGAAATGAGCAAAACTCCTTAGAGGAGTTTCCTGGCAAAATAAACCTTGGATCTCAAGTCAAAAATTTTGGGAGATGGAGAAACCTTGGGAGAGAGCTTGTTTTTGGCCTTGGCAAAACTTGCAATCAGAATAAATCTCTAGCTGGTACCTTAGCCATAATGGGAGAAATCACTGCCAGTCAAAAGGGCTCCGCTCCAAGGTGTCCCTTCATGTAGTCACTGTCTGTCAACCCAAAATAAGTGACTGAGGCAAAAATCTTAGTCAACGGAGGTTTATTAATCCAAAGTTGAGGATGAGCTTGGAAAAAACACCAAACACAGACAAAACTGTGGCTGTGGGAATTTGGAAGTTTCATCATTTAAAGACATACAGGAAAACAAAAAGGCATGGGGTGACAGGGAGGCAAAATGGTTACATTCTTGTGAGACCCAGGAAAATCTATATTTTACAGAAGGAAGCATCAACTATACAGGTGTCCCTGGGTGGGCAGAAGGATGACCCTGTCTTGGCTCTGTCCTGTACTGGGGGAGATAAACTTGTAACTCATTATCAGTGCAGAATCAAACAGACTTTAGTGTTCCGAGCTAAATGCAGCCTACAGTTGCTTATCAGAGGTCAGCAGGCATCTCCTTAATGACTGATCTGTGGGCCCAGCTCTTCACAGGTGCTTGAGGCCTTTACCTTCTCTTTTGCATAAGAAGTTGGGGGTGGGGTTGACAGTCTGAGATTTATATTTTTCTTTTACGTCATAATAAGTGAAAAATTATTATGAATAACAAAAAGACCAACAACTCAATAGAAAAATAGGCATCTGATATAAACAGACAATTCACACGCACAATAATGAAATTACATGTGGAACATATAAAAAAGATATTCAACTTCTTTAAATATAAGAAAAATATATAATAAAACAGTAAGTTTTGTCCATCAGATACATAAATTGTTTTAAAATATTGATATTATTAAAAGTTGGTAATACTTGATGAAATTAGGGTGAGTACATACCAATTAAACCTTTTGAGAACACAATTTTCAGTATCATCAAAACATATAAACAGTCTACACTTTGACCAGAAATTCCACCCCTGTCAATCTATCCCTAAAGAAATAATCACATATTTGAAAAGATGTGAGTATATTCAATGCAGCAGTGTATATGATATCAAGTAACTAGAAGCAACACAAATGTTTATCTATAATGTGATAGTTAAATAAGTTACAGATTACCCATATTAGGGAATATCGCAGTTGATAAGGGAGACCCCATCTATTACTTGGTGCATCAGGCAGTGGAGACCCCCCCTCAGGGAAGACCCGTCTCAGCATAACACTAACCTGTTTCCTGGCCCATCAACTAGTCTATTGCCTGGCATCAACATAACACTAAACCTATTGCCTGGCGCATCAAAATAATATTAACCTATTACCCGACACATCAACTAACCTACACCTGGTACCCCACCCCTCGGACCACCCCAACTTAATAAAAGTGGGAAAAATCAGGTAGACGGTGCTCAGAATTTGTTGGCCAGGCCCCTCTGAGCCTGACCACCCGCTGTGACACTTGCTGTAACACAATCACAGCTCCATGTTACATTGTTAAGTAACCAAAAAAATCACTGAAAAGATTGTGTACTTCACTCCTTCCTATGTTGGAAAAAGAAATTGCATCTATATATAGTAATATGGGCTGAATTGTATTCTGCCAAAATTCGTATATTGAAGCCCTAACCCCAGTATCTCAGGATGTGACTGATTTGGAGACAGAAACTTTAAAGAGGTAATTAAATTACAATGAGCCTGTTTGGGTGGACCCTAATCCAATCTTACTAGTGTTCTCATAAAAAGAGGAAATTTAGACACCAGAGATGCATGCCCACAGAGAAAAGACCACATGCAAGCCAAGGCCACAGCGAGAAGGCAGCCGTCTGTGAGCCAAGGAGAGAGAATTCAGGAGAAATTAAACATGCCAGAACCTTGATCTTGGACTTCCAGAATGGTGAGAAAATAAACTTTTGTTGTTTAAGCCACCCAGGCTGTGGTATTTTGTTATGGCAGCCCTAGCAAACTAAGACACATAGTAAGGATTTGGGGGAAATACGCATCCGACTTAAAATAGTGGTCAGCTCTAAAGTTCTGGACTGGAAGGGGAGAAAGGAAAAAGATCAAAAAGTAAATTTACCCTATATGTTTTTGTCAATGGAAAAAAAAAGCCAAACTCTGTAAAATAATTTTAAAGACATTTACTCTGAGCCAAATTTGAGGACCATGACCTGGAGCCTTAAGCAGGTGGACTCGCTATGGCTGGGTTACAGTTTGGTTTTATACATTTCAGGGAGACAGGGGTTACAGGTAAAGTCATAAATCAATACGTGGGAGGTATACATTGGTTTGGCCTGAAATCGTGGGCCATCTCAAAGGGGGGTGGCTTACAGGTTATAGGTGGGTTTAAAGACTTGTAATTGGTTAAAGACATGAAGCTTTGTCTAAAGGCTTGGAATGTTATAACATAAGGAGCTATTTATCAGAGATAAGCCACGGGACATAGATTTGCTGTGTAAATTGAGGACCTACAGGTTTGTCTTGCATACCCTTGGGCCTGTTAATGGGTTACAAAAGATGTCTTCAAGAAGGGAAGGGGGGGCATGATGAGGCATGTCTGACCTCCCTCCTCCTGGCAGGCAATTTAGTTTTAGGATATTCCTTTGGCCATGAGGGGGTCCATTCAGTCAGCTGTTGGGGGGATGAGTCTTAAAGTTTTATTTTAGTTCACACTTTCATGTTGCTAGAAATGTTCAAAGCAGACATTTACTTTCTTCATAATTAAAAAAAAAAAAGAAAAAGAAAAGGAATACCACTCATATAAGTGGTAGGAACATTTGTGAAAGGGGCAAGTAATGTTTTCTGGCATCAAAAGAGACAGACAGAGAGACAGAGTAGGGCCAAACAACATGGCTTTATTGAGAGCTCCTGGGTGAGGTTCATGGGTCCCAGGAGAAATAGACCCGAGAAGTCCTGCCCGTTTGAAAGGGGTGAAGCTTTTATACTATCTGAGGTGGGCTAGGGACTTTTGGTGGGAAGAGCTGGGGAATCTTCACTGTGACCTTTGGTGGTTATTGAGAAATGGGAGGGGCTGGCAGTAATTTCGGAATCCAGAAACCAAAACTTGGGTATGGACTCCAGGGATGAAACCTTTCTTATCTGGGTGGGCATCTGGGAGTGGTTATTCTGGGCCCAACAGTTATTTTGGGGGGTCTCTCTTTTTTCTTTAGGGAGGGGAGGGGTGCCCACCACCAGCCTTACAGGGCAACCTTGCAAAAATAACAGGAAAATACCCAATCCCACAATGTCCCCAGTAACAGTTTCCACGCTAAAAATTTGTAGACGGTACACAATGTAATGGTGTACAAATTCATTACACAATTTCTTTAAAAAAGTAGAATATAGACAGTATATTTTGAGTTTATTTATATAGGAATCTCTTAGAGTTTATATATGGGGTACACCAGTTTTGAAAAGGCTTAATATATCATTTCTTATTTTTAGAATATACATTGTCAAAAAAAGAAACTCACTAACAACTCTAATTTTAAACCAGAGGACCCTCTCAAGTTCCTCTGCTCCAATTCCATTTCCACAATAAGCTAACACCACATTTTGCAACCCCTGGGTTATTCAGAATAAAATAAAATAAGACATTGCACATATGAAACCAGAAATGTCTCTACCGCACCTCCAGCAGCAGAGTCCACAATGACGCGCTCCTGCTGAATCTTACACAACTGTTTATATCACCTCCTGGAACTCAGACTCTGATAGGTTTCCTTGACTGGATGTTGACTCTAAGAGCTTGCTTTATACTGAGATGACTAACTCAAGAATAAGTGGCAGAGGGATGAGCAGGTTGCCACTTCCCATTCTAAAAGAGCTGGTAACTTTAAATTTTGAGTGAGGAGCACAAAAATTCTGCTCCTCAAATTTTCAGAATAACCGGGGCCACTTTTCATCAGTATACCCCTTTCTATTTCCTACCACTTTCACCCCACCCTCCTCACCCTAGGATTAGAGTTTTGGATCCAGTAGATGTTACATATTTGTTAAGCTAAACCTTGCAATTTTATTTTTGCCAATATAAAATCCTGATCTCTTTAGGCTAATTGTTTTATATTACTATAGTATTCAAAATCATAAAAACACTTAAAAGCAAGGGAAAGAAAGTGAATCATCTAAAATAAAACCTTCTTTTAGTATAAAATTAATGTACATGTTTTTAACAGAAGCCTTTAGAGATGACAACTACCTTCTCTTTTCTACCATCTCTTCACGTGAAAGAATTAAGGTTATATTTGACTTTTTTTTTTTTTTTTTTTTGAGACAGAGTCTCGCTTTGTTGCCCAGGCTAGAGTGAGTGCCGTGGCGTCAGCCTAGCTCACAGCAACCTCAAACTCCTGGGCTCAAGCGATCCTCCTGCCTCAGCCTCCTGAGTAGCTGGGACTACAGGCATGCGCCACCATGCCCGGCTAATTTTTCCTATATGCTGTTAGTTGGCCAATTAATTTCTTTCTATTTTTAGTAGAGACAGGGTTTTGCTCTTGCTCAGGCTGGTTTCAAACTCCTGACCTCGAGCAATCTGCCCGCCTCGGCCTCCCAGAGTGCTAGGATTACAGGCGAGAGCCACCGCGCCCGGCCTATATTTGACTTTTAATGCACTGAAAATACGTTTGACAGCCTACTGTGTACCAGGCACTGCGCAAGGACGCAGAGGGGGAAAGTGCTCTAGGGTGTCACTGGGTGATGCAGTAAGGCTGTCAGCAGGAAGCAGCTACCTTGCAAGGTCAAGAAGAGAAGACAAAGGTGTGACCTTGTCACAGCAGAGCTGACCGAGAACAAACAGAACCGCACGAAAAGCGTGGAGAGAACCAGGTTTATTTATGCCGCCCGGCTCAGAGGGGGCTTGCCACCAAATTCTGAGCCCTGAACAGAGGGTGTAGCAGTCTTCTATACGTTTCGTTTTAGGGAGGGTGGAGGGCACAGTCGCAACGTGGTTATCTTTAGTGGGGCAGGGTCTCCAGCGACCCCAGTTCCCGGTGTAGGGTTTCTGTGGAATTTCTTCCTGTCTTATCTTGCCATGGCAGAAGTTGCTGCAAGCGGTTTACAGAAGCAAGAGCAGCAGCATTTTAGCAGTTCCACAGGGGGTTGTTCATGGAGAGGGGTTTTGCTTAGTGGAATTTTCCTTTTCTCTATCAACCTGTTCACCTGAAGATGGATGCTTTATTCTATTTGGAAGGAGGAAGGTACAGAGAGGCCTTCACAGAAAGTGTTAACCTTGAGCCTTGGGCAGTAGGAGGTATCTCTACAGGCACCTTGAGCAAAAAGCTTCCAGGTCGGGGAACAGCTCACAGAAAGGCAAAGGTTTGTGTGGGTTGAATTTGGTATTTATAATTAGCACCGCAAGGCTCACAGGCAGGCTGCAGGGAGGACACTCACCTCTGTTGTCCAGAAAGAGAAGGGAGCATTATCCCTGTGTACCCCTTTTCCACATCATAATGTCACAGCAAGTGTCACAGTGGAGGGTCCCGAGGACAAACCAAGCAGGACACGGAGAGTCGGAGAATCAAAGTTTATTCCACTGGAAGGCTCAGAGGGGCCTCACCACCAAATTCTGAGCACCCTCTACCCAATTTTTTCCACTTTTATTAAGTTGGAGTGGTCCGAGTGGTGGGGTACCAGGTGTAGGTTACTTGATGTGTCAGGTAATAGGCTAATGTTATGTTGATGCGCCAGGCAATAGGTTTAGTGCTATGCTGATGCCAGGCAATAGACTAGTTGATGGGCCAGGAAACAGGTTAGTGTTATGCTGATGTGGGTCTTCTATAGGGGGGTTTCCAGTGCCTAATATGCCAAGTAATAGATGGGGGTTTCTGTTATCAATAATTCAACAAATTCTCCCAAAAATGAAATTTTTAGGGAGTCAAGTGTCATCAGGAGTCTCTTGCATCATAGTGTTAGAGCGGGAAACCGTAGGACCACAGAACAAAGAGACAGGGTCACTGAGGCTGAAATCATCAAAAGGAGTTTTACTGACTAGCTCGAGCTAGGGTCCAAGTCCCAGAGCACCGATAAGGCGGCCTCTATTGGACAAAGACCCCCGTGCACTGTGGGACGGAGCCCTTTATACCCTAGGTGCACAACCTGTCCACACGCTTGACCTTTACATTGATTGGTTGGCCCCTTATGCACTTGCCCTTTTGTTTCATCCCAAAATTTTACTGCGATTGGCCGCTCAACCCAACTTCCTAAAAACAAGCAATGTACATAAACTAAAAGCAATTAGCCTGAGGCTTCACAATAGGACTGTGTTTGTTTTTTTCATTCATCCTGTTCGGCTGTGTGGGCCCACTCTCCACCTGACCACCCAGTCCCCAGGTCACCTGTCCCTTGTGGACGACTGCTTTCTTGCTGGGTGTATGGCACTCCCAGGGGTGGCCCACAGAGGTTTCTGCACTGGACCGGGCTCCTTCCCTCAACTCCTCATCTAGCAGGATGGGCATTGGAGGGTATGTGCTGTGCTGAGGAGGCTGGCCTGGGGCGTGCAGCCGGGCGAGGCTGAAGCAGATCACTGGTAGCTGGAGGGAGAGCGGACTGCAAGGGCTCCAAGCTAGAGGCTCAATGACAGGTCTGTCTTCAAACTAGTTTTTCTAGGAAATAACAACTCGCATCAGTCTAAGGTAATAGGAACAGATTTAAGAGATATCTGGAAGGGAAACATCAATCTTTCTTCTTGACCAGGTGTCCCCAGGGTGGAGAGAGAGGAAGATCAGCTCGTCCCCCCGTGATCACCCTGGCAACCAGCTCCGCAACGAGGCCCTGAGCGGAGATCAGGAAAAGGAGCAGTGCAGAGATCTGCCTTCAGCTTTAGACATGGTATGTTTACAGTATCAACAGAATTTTGTCAGAAATATATAATATAAAAATATAATTGAGGCAAATAATGTAAAAATATAATTGAGGCAAATTATTTTAAAATTTGAGCAGTATGCTTGTTAGAGCCGGTTTCCCTCAGCCCCAGCAACAGAGAGGCAGTCACGGAGGCTGCAAACAACAAAGGAGTTACTGGCGAGCTCGAGCCAGGGTCCAAGTCCCAGAGCACCAACGCCGTGGCCTCCCTGGGGACCAGGACCCGGCCCTGGGGTAAAGGCTGAGCTTTTATACTTTTCTGCGGGTTACAGCCGCTGGACGCACCATCCCTCCCCCTCCCTTAGTCCCTTAGTTCATTCGCTCTTCAAAAGTGGCTGATCGCGTTGGCCCCTAATTGGTTGGCTCCGAGGTCGTGTTGGCTCCTGATTGGTCGGTTCCGAGCCCGGGACGCTCCAGTTGTAATCTGCCTCATTTCCGGGAAGGGGAGGACCCTGGTCGGAAACCGAAACTCAGGCCTACTCCAGGAGGCTCCGCCCGCGCGGCGTCGCCCCCACTGCCGTCCTGCTCTGCGGAGTGACCCCGGCTGACGGGGAGCCGGGGCTTCCAGGCCCGTGTCCCGCCCAGCCCTCCTTCGCGCCCACGCCGGCCAGGCGAGGAGGTGCGGAAGGCTCAGGGACGAGACAGGCCGTATCCCGTCAAGGGCCGGAGAGCCAAGCAAGCACGTCTGCCAGCGGCAAGCGGGGACTGAGCCGCCGTGGGGTCTGTGAAGGCACCGGGGGATCGCTGGGTGGCCGGGCCTCGGTGCTTCTGGCGGCCAGGAGGGCTGCCGATCGGAAACCCCGGGGTGGCCTCCCCCTGTTTACCTGGCAGGCGTTCCTGCTCTGCGTGCTCTGGAGCTGTGCACTGTTACAGCGTGTGCTGACACGGACCTGCATTATTCACAGTGAGTTTTTAACAATTTGAGCGGAGTATCAGTAGTTACAGTAAATGTGAATATGTTACTAACTGCTGATTAAAATATTCCACGGCATGCCTGCCATTTAGGAAATTATTAGTAATTTATTTGTAATGTCTAAAGCTGTCATCAAATCTTAGCAGTAAAGGGAAAAATATTTAGAATTAATGATGTTTATTTTTTTCACCTAACATTAAACATCAAAAGCAATTAATTTTCTAAAAATTACCTTTATAATGGTTCATAAAAATATACAGAAAATGTTGTATTTAGGCCAAACTGTGGCTAAGATACTAGCATTTCTAGAAACCAAATAATACACTTTTTAACCATGTATAATGATGCCAAAATGTGTGCTAACACTTTTTAGAAAAAAGATTATAAATAATTGCATTGCCAGGCACTATGGCTCATGTTTGTAATTCCAGGACTTTGGGGACTGAAGTAGGAGGATCCCTTGAGGCCAGTAGTACAAGACCAGCCTGGGCAACATAGTGAGACCCCCATCTCTACAATAAAAAAATGAATAAATAAAAAGTAAATAAAATTTTTAAAAAAATAATTATATTAAAAATTTTTGAACAGAATGTTTATGAAAAGTAAATCAAGATATTTCAACTACAATTATAACTACTGAGATCTTAATATTATACTATATGTTAATGTATGTTGTAATATCTTAATATAATGTTAATAAGCTCAATTATAACTACTAAGATCTTTATATTATAAGATATTATAATATTAATTATCTTACCAGACAAGGAAGAAAGAAGACATTAAAATTTTTCTGTATAAATATGAAAAATGCTCTTGTGTATGATACTGGGCTATTAGGCTAATGGCTGTCTTTTAGCTTTTGTTTACTGCTTGCTTGCTGACCGCAGCTAACTGCAGGGCATTATGGGATAAAATAAGATGCAGAAGAAAAGCGCTGAGACCGGAGCCTCTCTGCTAAGACCCAGAACAGGTTAGAGCCAATCAGGGGCAAGATAAAGTAAGAGGCTGGGAAAGATGGCAGATAGGGGCTCACCAATCACTGTAGGAGGCAGATGCATGATCAGTGTGTAAACAGCTTAGGTATAAAAAGCTCACTCCCACACTGTGGGGGCCCCCTGCCCGAACAAGAGACCACAGTGCTGGTGCTCTTGGGTTTAGACCCTAGCCTGAGCTAGACAATAAAACTCTCCTTTTAGTAATTACAGCCTCGGTAACTCTGTCTCTCTGTCCCGCAGTTCTGCAAATTCCTGCTCTAACACTTGAAAGAAGATTCAGGTGGATAAGTGATTATAAAAAAAAAAAACACAACCGTGGTAAGTGTTCCCTCAAAACAACATGTAAGAACTCTTACTGTTGTTATTTAATCAATTAACATAGTCCCAAAGGAGTGCAATTACCTTCCTTAGGTACATAAGCCAAATGCTCCACAGGTGTATAGGACCCCAACGTCCATGCACGCGTCCACTAACAAGCAACTCAGTGCCCCTGCGTGGCCAGAACTGTTCCAGAGACTTTGCATGAAACAGAACAAAGCAGGCAAAATCCCTGCCCCAGTGGAGCTTATATTTTAGCAGGAGAAGAACAGGCAATAAACATAAAAATGAATAAGACATCAATAACTGTATACTGCTAGATGAAGATGAATGCTTGGGGGGAAAATGAACAAATAAGGAGGAACAGCTGTGTGGGGACAGAGAGGCCCTCTAGGGGGTGGGGGGTCAAAAGCTGCTCCCAAGTGGTTCAAGAGAGAATGGCAGAAAAGGACTTGGAGACAGTTAAGGATACAACTCTTAGGTGATTTTGCTACAAATTTTGCTACAAATGGTACCCGGAGGAAGAAGGGATGTCCAGAGAAATTTGCTTGTTTGTTCTTTAAAGATGGAAACAATAATTATGCAGAGGAAGAAACATTGATACTGGAGAGGAGAGAACTGTGGAAGAAATACTTTAATCATTATGTTGAGCTATCCACAGCCACTGAGATGTTGAAAACCATCCAGGAATGGTGATTTTTGTCATCACTGGCTATGTGATACTGTCTTCTTCAGGGATATCTCTCTTGCGCTCTGTCTCTCTCACCCCCTTTCTTCTACCTCTCCCTCACTCACTCTCACTATTTCTCTCTCTCTCTCTTTCATTTTTTAAAATTCTTGGTTATTTCTCTAGTCTTTTTTAAAAACCCAACATAGAAAGAAATTCTGAAATTGTTTCTTCTCTAAGGATATGACAATGACAATTTGATGATGGTGATTCTATGCAACTCCTTTAAAAAATATCCCCATGCAAAACTGGAAAACATTATTGTGGTTGCCTCTACTGTGCATATATAAATTAAAATCCAACTTAATTCAACTAACAGAAACATTTTCACATTGTATTAATACTATAAAATCTCTCTACTTTCCATTAATCCAATCTCTGCCACAAGGCACTATGAGCTCTAGCCCATCTCTAATTTCAGCTTTCTTCCAATTTTACTACAAACAATAAGGTATTTATTCCAAATAACTGATATGCCTTGTTTATTGCAATCCGTTTGTGACTATCAAACCAGATTGCAAAGTACCATTTTCTATTTTTTTTGTTTATGTCACTACTAATAGTAGTATTATCTGGAATAAGATTTCTTGTAATATATTGACACAAATCTATGTTGATGTTGATATGGAAAATGGCGGGCGCCGGGACACGGCCGCTTGCCACCTCCCCGTTGCTCTGCATCTCCGTGGGCCAGTGCTACACGTGACCAGTTGGAGGGCACGCTGCTGGGGCCGGGACCCCCGCATGCCGTCAGGATCCCTGCGTGCAGGAATGTCCCAGGCCCATGTGCCACTGCCTGTTTCCAGCCAGGCTGCTTGCGTGATCCTGATTGGGTAATTTTTGAATCCCACTGTTTTTGATTGGATGTTAAAGCTTGTTGTTGATTGGATGTTAAAGCTCGTTGCTGTTTGGATGTCAAAGCTTGTAGTTGATTGGACGCTTCTTGAGCCCTACCAAGGGTATAAAAGCAGGGGCAGAAGGGCAAGAAGGGGAGAAGATCAGAAGACACTAAGAGAGCTGTAACACTAGGTGTGCTGAGCCTGCTGTAGAAGAATAAAGGCTGTTCTCTGGTTCTTTGTGTGCTGCTACATTCTTTCCCCGGTCAAATGAATAAGAGCTGTAACAAGAGCTGTAACGATAGCTGTACACACTGCCGCAACATTTTGGTTGCCTGACTGGGAAGCCCACCGAGCTGGCTCCTTGAAGCCACTGGAACTGCGGATGGTGCCGATGGCGAACAGCAAGGGCGGAGCTGGCCCCTTGAAGCCACCGGATCAGCGCCGACGGAGAATGGCACAGACGGCGTGGACAGCAGGCTGAGATCTACGCTGTGGATGGTGAGCGGACTGCACCCGGACGGTGGAAGGCACCGAGCAGCATCTCTCTCCTTCAGCACTAAGTGCTGTTGGCCAAGGGCAATAAGCTTGCCGAGGCCTTGCTGAGGGAGGGGAAACAGGGGCACTGACGCAGACCACACTGCAATAGGCCTCCCGGCATGTGCTGGCCTCCACGGTGCTGTTGGCCAAGGGCAATAGCAGGAGGCTGAGTGGGTGGGTGCCGGGCTTAGCCAGCTGGAGTGGCAGACCAAGGCCAAGACGTCAGACAAGGTAGGGTCCCCGGGACCTGCCCGAAGTAGGCCTGTCAGTGGGACACAAGAGGAGCCCGATCAGCTCCTAGGTTATAAGCCCATCAGTGGGACGTAAGAGGAGCCCCATCGGCGTTTAGGGAGATAAGCCTGTCAGTGGGACAGAAGAGAAGCCCCATTGGCTCCTAGGTGTAGCCCCGTCAGTGGGACGAAAGAGGTGCCTGATCTGCTCCTGGGGTGTAGGCCCCATCAGCGGGACAAAAGAGGAGCCCCATCGGCTCCTAGGGGTAGATCCTGTCAGCAGGACAGAAGAGGAGCCCCATTGGCGCTCAGGGTGTAGGCCTGTCAGCGGGAAGAGGAGCCCCATCGGCTCCTAAGGAGAGGGATCTCCCAGGGGAGGGAATGTGGAACCTCTGAGTGAATGTGAGTGAAGGGAACAGTGACTGCTTGCGGTCATTGTGTTGGTAGCCCCACAGCTTCGGCTACAGGGTTTGAGGGGTCCTAATCTGGGGTTCTGTGGTGACGTTGGCATAACGGTGATTGCCAAGACGTGCCTAAGTTCCCTCAAGGGACACAACTAGGCGGACACCTGAGAGCAGGAAAGGAGTGTTGTTGGGCGGTGTAGGGAATGGGAGCGCTGGTTAGGAGCTAGAGCAGAGATCAGAGTCTAGTCAGGGACAAGGTTCAGAAAAGGAGTGTTGGGTGGTGTAAGGAACAGGAGTGCTGGATAAACATGGGAGGGTTCAAATCCAAGCCAACAGTTGTAAGGTGCATGCTGATAAGTTTCATGCATTCATTGTGGAGAGTGGTGACTGGGACTGCATCCGACACCCCACCACCATCGGTTTCTCTGCTGCTGGCATCTCCACCACTTATCCGCCGGTTGCAGTCTGCCCCGGCCTTCCAGATGCCTCTGCATGAAATGCGAGGTCCGTTGCAGGTTTGGGATGACGCAACCATCCAGCTGGGGCAACCTGCCCTGTATTATCAGCCTTTCTCCACCACCAATCTATTGAATTGGTAACACCATACGCCGTCCTACTCGGAAAAACCAGAGGCCCTCATCGACCTCCTGGAGTCTATTTTCCAGACTCACCGTCTCACGTGGGAAGATTGCCGGCAACTCTTGCTGACTCTCTTCAATACCAAAGAATGGCGTCGGATTATGATTAGAACTCAGAAGTGGCTGCAGGAGCGGGCACCACCAGGCACCCTGGATGTGGAACAGTGGGCATCATGAGCGGTGCCTGAGACCAACCCAGAGTGGGATTTCAACGCACCAGAAGGACAAGCAGCACTCGAGTGGTACCGAGAGGCTCTTCTCCAAGGAGTGCGAGAAGGGGCCAAAAAGCTGACCAACACGAACAATGTTGCCTTAATTACCCAGAAGCCAGAGGAGTCACCGTATGACTTCTGCGAGCGCCTCTGTGAGGCATACCGGGTATACACACCTATTGACCCGGAGGCAGCTGAAAACCAGAGAATGGTGAATGCAGCGTTTGTTGGGCAATTGGCCTCCAACATTTCAGAGGAAGCTGCAGAAACTGGAAGGATTTGCAGGCATGCATATCATGGAGTTAATGGAAGTGGCCCAGAAGGTGTACGTCAACCAGGACTGGACCACTCAGAGGGAAGAAGACCAGAGGATGAAGAAAAAGGCTGCCCTCCTGGCTGCTGCCCTCAGTAGATCCCACCCATCCAGGCGGCCCAGACCCCCATGAAAGTGGGTAACCAGAGGACGGCACCCTTGGGAAGAGACCAGTGCACCAATTGCAAGAGGTTTGGCCACTGGAAGAATGAATGTCCCCACAAGGGAAGTCAGCTAGTAAAGGAGGGAACCAGACGGGTGCCCCTGACGGGAGACCAGTGTGCCAATTGCAAAAGGTTTGGCCACTGGAAGAATGAATGTCCCCACAAGGGAAGTCGGCTAGTGCGGCCTGGATTCCCACGAAAGGGGGGAACCAGAGGACGGGTGCCCCTGGCAAGAGACCAGTGCACCCAATTGCAAGGGGGTTGGCCACTGGAAGAATGAATGTCCCCACAAGAGAAGTCACCTGTTGCAAAGGAGGGCCCCTTTCAGGACAACCCAACAGAAACTGGAAGCCCAAGAGCTAGTGGGGCTCGCTGGCATTGAGTCCGAGTTGGGCCGACTGGGTTCTTTCAGCCCTGAGGAATCCACAGTCAAATGGAAGTAGGGGGCCAACAGATGACATTTGTGGATGTTGGAGCAGAACATTCAATTATAGGGCATTAGGTCCTCCGCATGCCAGACTGTCCGGTGCCTCTTTGGGGACAGGACTTGCTGAGCAAATATGAGGCAGATGTCAACCAGAGGACCGAGGAGCTGGAGGAGACCAAAAAGAAGCTGGCAGAGAAAGATAAGGAATGCGCTGACCTGAGGCGCAACCACCAGCGGGCAGTGGAGTCCCTGAGGCCTCCCTGGATGCTGAGACCCAGACCCACAACGAAGCTCTGAGGCTCAAGGAGAAGATGGTGGGTGACCTCAGTGACCTGGAGCTGCAGCGGGGCCATGCCACCCAGCAGGCCACAGGGGCCCAGGCGGCCACACAGCTGCCACAGGCCCAGCTGAAGGAGGAGCAGGCAGGGAGGGATAAGGAGCAGCGGCTGGCAGCTGAGCTCCGAGAGCAGGCGCAGGCCTTGGAGCGCTGTGCTGTGCTGCTGGCTTGTGAGCTGGAGGAGCTGCGGGCTGCGCTGAAGCAGGGTGAGCGCAGCCAGTGGCTGGTGGAGCAGGAACTGTTGGAGGCCACCAAACGCCTCAACCTCTTGCATTCGCAGAACACAGGCCTCCTGTACCAGAAGACGCAGGTCAAGGTGGATTTGGCCCACCTGAATGGGGAGGCAGAGAAGGCCAAAAAGGCCATCACCGATGCCACCATGATGGCTGAGGAACTGAAGAAGGAGCAGGACACAAGTGCACACCTGGAACGGATGAAGAAGACTCTGGAACAGATGGTGTGGGAGCTCCAGGCCCAGCTTGAGGCTGAACAAGCTGCCCTCAGAGGGGAGAGGCAGGTTCCTATGGGGGTACTGGCACAGACTGTGGGCCCCTGGCAGAGGCCAGTGGCCTGTCTGTCCAAGCGGCTGGACTCGGTAGTGTTGGGATGGCCGCCTCGTTTTTTGGTTAAGAAGGTGGACTGGCGTGTTTGGGCAGGGTGTCCATGTGTGGACCTTGAACCCTGCCACCTTCCTTCCTACCGGGCCAGGGCCCCTGGACCATGACTGTGCTGAGGCCGTGGAGGAGGTCCGTGCAAGCCGGCCAGACTTGAGGGATGGTCTGTTGCCGGCGCCTGACCTGGAGCTCTACACAGACAGCAGCAGCTACATCCAGGATGGCAAACAGATGGCAAACACAGTCACCACAGGGAGCGAAGTCATCATGTCAGCCCCTCTGCCTCAGGGATGGTCAGCCCAGAGGGCAGAGTTATGGGCAGTCATCCAAGCCCTCAGGTATGCCCACGACAAAAGGGCCAATGTATATACAGACTCCAAATATCCCTTCGCTACGGTGCATGTGCACAGGGCAATCTACAAGGAAAGAGGGCTAATGACTGCAGGGGGAAAAGAAATAAAGAATAAGGAAGAAATTCTTCAACTGTTGGAAGCAGTGTGGGCACCGAAGGAGATTGCAGTCATCCATTTCAGGGGCTCCAGAATGGTATAGACTCAGTCACCAACGGTAACCGTCTGGCAGACCAGGCAGCAAGGCAGGCAGCCAGTATGGGACAACCAGAGGATTCCCACCAAATGCCACATTCTCTTGGCCCCCGAGTGGCCAGAGAAACTCAGGTACACGCCAGAGGAAGACCAATGGGCAGAGCAGGAACAGGCCAAAAAAAAAAAAACGCAGATGGATGGTGGCAGTTGCCCAACCAAACCGTCTTCATCCCAGAAAAGCTGGCTTATCCCATTATAATCTGATTCATCTGGGAAAAACAGCCCTTACCCAGTTGCTCCCCCGATACTATTATATAGCCAAACTTCCCTCAGTGGTAATGACGGCCAGTGCCGGTGCCAGACCTGCACCAGGAATAATGCAGTGGCTAAGCCAAGGCCAGCTCCAGGAATTCAGCACACTGGGGTGTCCCCATTCGAGGATGTGGAAGTGGATTTCACAGAAATCAAACCAAGCTGGGGATACAAGTATTTGCTGGTTATGATATGTACTTTCTCAAGTTGGGTTGAAGCTGTCCCCACCCGAACTGAGAAGGCCAGAGAAGTAGTGAAGCTCTTGCTGAGAGAGGTCATCCCCTGTATGGCTTGCCTCTCCATCAGCAGCGATAATGGACCTAGCTTCACTGCAGAAGTTACACAGATCCTATCCAAGGCATTAGGTATGCAGTGGAAGTTATACATTGCCTAAACTCTGTCAGGAGACACAATTACCCTGGGTAGATATGTTAAGCATCGCCTTACTGCGGGTAAGATGCACTCCTGGCCCCACTGGGTACTCACCCTTTGAGATCCTATATGGTAGGCCACCCCCCATCATCAATCACCTGAAAGGGGACGCTAGGCAGTTGGGAGAATTGAACCTGGACAACAGCTCCAGGCCTTGGCTAAAAGCATGGCCACTATACACAAGACTGTTCAAGAGAGAAACCAAATTGGACTGGGACTCCCAGTCCACCCCCATAAACCCAGGGACCTGGTCTGGGTAAAGAATTGAAAGAAGGAACCCCTAGAGCCAACCTGGTGGTCAAAGTTGCAGGTGTCACCCCATGGATCCACCATTCCTGAGGGAAGCGAGCTGAGACAGATGATGCGACCAGTCATTGGACGGTACAACAAGGTCAACAGGACCCGCTGAAGATCCGGCTCAGACGCTTGTCTACAAATTGGCCCTGAATATGGCTGAACTGTATGGGACCACTGGTCTGGACTGTCATGGGAATCAGACTCGGGGCCTTCGCCCCAAGAGACTGGACTAACTTGCTTTGGTAATCCTTTTCTGGGTTTATGTGGGGTGCCTCTGTGTTCTTGGTTGGGGCTCTCTGGGGATGTAAACCAATCAGGAATTATAACTACCAAAGTCAAAGGGCTATGGTAACCATGGGGCCCAATGTAGTTATTAGATTCATAGAGAGGTTGATGCCTCTGTGTAAACTGATAGGGGCATCAAAAGGGGGGAATGATATGGAAGATGTTGGGCGCCGGGACGAGGCCGCTTGCTGCCTCCCTGTTGCTCTGCATCTCCGCGGGCCAGTGCTGCGCGTGGCCAGTTGGAGGGCACGCTGCTGGGGCCCGGCCCCGCTTCACACAGCCGCCCGGGACCCCACGTGCTGGAATGCCCCCAGGCCCACGTGCCGCTGTCTGTTTCCAGCCATGTTGCTTGGATGATCCTGATTGAGTAATTTTTGAATCCCACTGTTTTTGATTGGATGTTAAAGCTTGTAGTTGTTTGGGCGCTTTTTGAGCCCTACCAAGGGTATAAAAGCAGGAGCGGAAGGGCAGGAAGGGGAGAACATCGGAAGACACGAAGAGAGCTGTAACACTGAGCCTGAGCCTGCTGTAAAAGAATAAAGGCTGTTCTCCGGCTTTTCATGTGCCGCTCGGTTCTTTCCCCAGTCAAATGAATAAGAGCTGTAGCAAGAGCTGTAACGCTAGCTGTACACACTGCCGCAACAATGTGACAAAGAAGAGATACAAATGCATTAAAATATTTTTAATTACTTTAAGAGGATACCATGGAGCCATAGATTAAAATAACAGAATTTTATAAGAAGTTTATTTCTATATTTCTTCCCATTAAAACTTTGCAAATGCCCTAAAAAGCACAAAACTGACTAGCTGAGACTCTCTAAAACAGAGGCAAGGTCAGGACTAAGGAAGAAGAGCAATAGCCCTGGATAATCCCAAACTGAATAGTTGGCAATGGCTAGACAGCATTCCTGACTCAGAGACAGATAGACTGCAGATCCCAGAGCCTGTATTTCTGTGTGGTCTTTGCAATTAGCTTTGCTGCCTGAACTTTGACAGACCTTGGCCCCTCTGGGCTTCTATTTCTTCATGTATAAGATGAAGGAATAAAATTAGAACCTCCAGTTCTAAAACTCTGTACCAGCATAATAACATTATTGTCATTCAGAACAATCTTTCAGGTTATGTATAAATGAACTCCATTCCTATTACATTTTTTAAGCTTAGTATATCATTCTTATATTTAAACTCGACACTACCGCTTTATTTCCTAGGACACTTATTCTCTATGCAAGTAGACTCATAGAGGTATTGGATGGATGTGACACTGTTGAATTGCCACATGCAGGGAATACTCAAATCTTTACACCTTTCTCTTCCTCCCCAGAACCAATAAACTAAAGAGATTTAGTAATAACAAGAGCTGACTACACCCAACTGTCAAGAGCATGGAAATACTGACATTGTTCCCACGGGGACTCCAAGGGTTGCAGCACTAAATGAAATGTTTACTTTCCAGCAAAAGGATCCTAAATATAATATAATATTTCAAGCTTTGTCTATTGATGTAGCAGAATTGAAAGAAAATCAAATGAAAACGAAACACAGAACTCATTATAGGTGAAAGGCAAGAGTTAGATGAAGGTGTTTTTGCCTTCTAGAAATAAATAACAAAATGCAAATGTATGATTTATACACATTTACCTTCTGCATGAAATAGAATCAAGAAAGCCATATATAACAAAAATGGAAATCAGCACTCTAGGACAATAAAAGTCTGAAGAAAGGAAAACGTTGGCCTTAGTGTTCTCATTGGCTGTCAGGAAATATTTATTAGCAAAAATAACAAACCACCATTTTGTCTAGCAGTTTTAAAATATACCTAGGATTTTTTTTTTTTTTTTTTTTGAGTCAGAGTCTCACTCTGTTGCCTGGGCTAGAGTGCCATGGCATCAACCTAGCTCACAACAACCTCAAACTCCTGGGCTGAAGCGATCCTACTGCCTCAGTCTCCTGAGTAGCTGGGGCTACAGGCACGTGCCACCATGCCCGGCTAATTTTTTCCATATATTTTTATTTGGCCAATTAATTTCTTTATATTTTTTAGTAGAGACAGGGTCTTGCTCTTGCTCAGGCTGGTTTCTAACTCCTGACCTTGAGCGATCCACCCGCCTTGGCCTCCCAGAGTGCTAGGATTAGAGGCGTGAGCCACTGTGCCCAGCCTGTACCTAGCATTTTTAAAAGAGATTAATAAGATTAAAAGGAAGTTCATGGTACCTACTACCTGCCAGGTACTCACAAGGGGTTCAGTCTCCATCGTGAGCAAAACAGGAAGTGCCATGATGGGGCAGCACATAACTAACAACACACAGATTATGTGTTTATATGAGAGTAGCTAAATCTCCTAATATTTGCATGCCATTTTTTAAAATGTATAATGAACTTTGTAGATATCACTTGTTTAATCATTCACTTAGCACAGCCACTGCTTGCTGCTGAGTGCTCACTGCCCTTTATCAGACACTGAGTGGGCAGTGAGGAATGAGATGGACACGGCCATTGTCTCAGAGCCTGTATTGACAGATCCTCAAACCAGCTTTCCCCGCTTGGCAGGTTGAATATTACTGCCCACAGTACACAGAGGAAACTTGGGTCAAGCATTTGGTAAGTAGGAGAGTCAAGACTTAAATTCAGGCCTTCTGATTCCAAGGCAAGAACAACCCACACTAGACTCTGCTTGATTTAAAAGGCAGACTAGGTACTGAAGTAACATGACCAACAAGAGCCAAGAAACAGATGCTACATGACACAGTTTGCAGTGTGATTTTGGTGATTATTCCTCATGTACAGTAAGAGCTGAGTCTAGGCACCTAGTAGACACCTATGAATAAAAAAGACATGGAATAACATGTTAACTTTAGGGGAAGCTATTCAAGGACCCATGGGAATTCTCTATACTATTTTTGCAACTTTTTGGTATATCTGAAAGCATTCCAAAATAAAGACTTCAATTTCTAAAATGTTAACTTAGATATGTCATAAAAGTTAAAAATGCAAACTTGCATATAAATTATGTTTATATGTGAGTAGTTAAAAGTTATTGTAAGGCTGGTAGTGGGCCCCCCTCCCCTCCCTAGAGAAAAAAAAGAGAACAGGCTCACTTACTAGACCCACCAAACAACGACTGCCAGGCACCACCAGTCCCTCCCACTTCTCAAGAACAGACAAAGACCACAGTGGAAAAAACCCAGCTCTTCCCGCCAAAAGTCCCTAGCCTGGCCCAAACAGTATAAAAGGCCTCACTGCCTTCAAACAGATGTGACTTCTCAGGCTCCCCTCTCTTAGTACCCAAGAACCTTGTCAGGGAGTGCCCCACTCTCTCTCTCTCTGTTTCTTTTGCTGCCGGAAAACTTTACATTTATATGTTTTTATATATATTAATATACACATACATGTAATGTATACTTGCATTATAACATTGGAAAATGGAATTGTGATATCCTGGAAAATAGATGAACAGTATCAACATCATAAAAATTGTCTACTATAAAAATATCATAGATCAATTGGCTGTTCTCAAACTGAAAAGTGACATTACTTGCGATAGCAAAGAGTAAAATCTCCAAGCAGGGCTACACATTCTCGGTATAAACTGGAGATGTAGTGGCGTAAAACTCTAATATGTGACAGAGACAGGAGTGCAATGTTCATTATGGTAGAAACCATTGGTGCAAGTTTTAGCACTCTAGAATGTTGCTTGATGATTTAAGAGTTCAGCTTTTTCCCAATGAGAAAGTCCTCAACTTCGTCAGGTTCATCCTAATTATAGAGAAAAGGAAAATTCCACTAAGCAAAACCCCTCTCCATGAACAACCCCCTGTGGAACTGCTAAACTGCTGCTGCTCTTGCTTCTGTAAACCGCTTGCAGCAACTTCTGCCATGGCAAGATAAGACAGGAAGAAATTCCACAGAAACCCTACACCGGGAACTGAGGTGGCTGGAGACCCTGCCCCACTAAAGATAACCACGTTGCGACTGTGCCCTCCACCCTCCCTAAAACGAAACGTATAGAAGACTGCTACACCCTCTGTTCAGGGCTCAGAATTTGGTGGCAAGCCCCCTCTGAGCCGGGCGGCATAAATAAACCTGGTTCTCTCCACGCTTTTCGTGCAGTTCTGTTTGTTCTCGGTCAGCTCTGCCGTCACACTAACAGAGCAGGAGAACAAGGCCAAACACAACGGAGTCAAGTCAAGGAGGAGGTTTGAAGCCAGGTGTGAAGCCTCAGGCTAACTGCTTTCTTTTAGCTTCTGTATATTGCTTGGTTTTAGGAAGTTGGTTAGAGTGGGCTGATCACAGTAAATTTTGGGATGAAACAAAAGGGCAAGCGCATAGGCACAAGGAGCCAACCAATCAATGTAAAGGGCAAGCGTGTGGACAGGTTATGCACCTAGGGTATAAAGGGCTCCGTCCCACAGTGCGCAGGGTCTTTGTCCAAATAGAGGCCGCCATGGGTGCTCTGGGACTTGGACCCTAGCTCGAGCTAGTCAATAAAACTCCTTTTGATGATTCCAGCCTCAGCAACCCTGTCTCTTTGTTCTGTGGCACTACAGTTTCCCCGCACTAACACAGGGAAGGCAGAGGGTCTGAATGACGAGGCCCATGAAGCTGACCAGCAGAAAGAAAAGCGGCAGGGACCCGCGTGACAGCACACCTCCCAGGAAGGACCTGACTCTCAGCCTTGCTGCTCATGCAGCCTGCCTCCCTCTGCCCAACACAGGAGGTGGGGCACAGAGCACAGTGCCTCCTCCCTGGGGTACACAACAACCAAGTGTGGGGAGAGTGCCGTGCGGTCCATTCACCCTGCGGGGCTGGAGGACATGAGGCCAGTGAGCTGCAGTCCCCGCTCTGGGGAGGAGCTAGCCCGAGTGGTTCGGCCACCACCCTCCCTATGCTGCTGGCCAGAGCCAGGGGGCTGATTGGCCAATCTGATAAATAATGTCATTTGCATTTTCAATAACTGATTAAAGAAAAAATTGTTACTCTTCCCCCAAAAACATTTCCATTTTTAACTTGCCTTCAATGCTTTAACTTAAAGAAATAATTAACATTCAAATTCCAGAGTGGGAAATTATCTGGGAGCAAGAGGTACTTCGTGGTCCCCACATTTACACAATATAGCACTTGCCTATTCTTAGAGCCAATAATGCTATGCTGAGTTATTTACTGTGAATTAAATGTTTCTATATCATTTCACACAAAGGGCTCAGAAAGAAAGGAAACTAAACATTTTGAATGCATGTATTTTTTGGGAAAAAATTTAACAACTAAAATATTCCACAGCGCTTCCTTTTCTAAAGCTGATAATAAAAATTAGCTAAGAGCTCCATTAAGGACTGCAGCCCTATAGACACCTTGATTTGAGCCTGGGGGACCTGTGTTGAACCTCGCCTATAGAAGTGTTAGATAATAAATTTTTTTGTTTGTTTTTTTGAGACAGAGTCTCGCATTGTTGCCCAGGCTAGAGTGAGTGCCGTGGCGTCAGCCTAGCTCACAGCAACCTCAAACTCCTGGGCTCAAGCAATCCTGCTGCCTCAGCCTCCCGAGTAGCTGGGACTACAGGCATGCACCACCATGCCCGGCTATTTTTTTGTATATATTAGTTGGCCAATTAATTTCTTTCTATGTATAGTAGAGACGGGGTCTCGCTCTTGCTCAGGCTGGTTTCAAACTCCTGACCTTGAGCAAATCCACCTGCCTCGGCCTCCCAGACAGATAATAAATTCGTGTTGTCTTAAGCCACAAAGTTTGTGGTGATTTGTTACAGCAGCAGTAGAAAACTAATACAGGTTTTAGTTGATTAAAAAATCACCTCTTTTGAGAAAGGCGTTGAAGTAATAAATTAAAAATAAATAAGTAAATAAATAATCAAATGGCTAATGTTGCTACAACAATCAGACAACATCCAACTCCTTAGACAATTTTTCAACACACAAAAATAAAGTTGACATGATAGACGCTGAGCTTCCCAAAGGACCACTGCAAACACCCCCTCACTCCCTACCTGAAGTTGTGCTTCCTTAGTCCTCAGCTGTAATCAGTCCTTGACACCCCACTGATCCTCGTCAGATATCAGACTCTGAGAGGACATTAAGGAGGGGGTGGATTAAAATAATGAGCCTATCGTGATGGCAGGAAAGAGAGGGAAGAGCCTCTGCAGAAAAACATTGTCTGTGTCACTGTTATATCGACCGCCAGTTTTAGTGCTCAGCCTATTGTGACAAAAGACTTGTCAAAGGATTCAATTTATTGCTGGAGAACCTCATGCCATATCTACAAAACCTTTGGAAACTATTTGGCAATACTTTCCACTTTTCCTGTTGTTTTGCTGGAGGAAATAAGATGACTCCGATAAAAAGTAGCATGTCTCAAAAGACATCCTTATAAAAATATTTTTCCACAATTGTTTAATGAAGATGTTTTTATGAACACATTTGAAGTAACAAATAAAGAGCACAAGTCTTAGGCAAATTATTGAACTTTCCTAAGCCTCATTTTCTTCTTTAAAAGTGGGTATGAGTAGTTTGTACTATGTGAAATTGTCGTAAAACTAAATGAAATAATATGTGCAAAGCGTTAAGCACAGTTCCTGGCACATGAGCCCTTGCACACAAATCATTCACAGCAGGGTTTGAAGCCGCTCAGCTCTCTGCATCCTGATAAATCTGCCTGCAGGGTGGGATTACAGAAAAGAAAAGAGCCTTGCTTACACACACTGGAGCTCACCTGTCTTCAGTCCCACAGCTCGAAATCTCTCCACTTCTTAGCTGAAGAAAAATGGGTGAAAGCTCATGAAAGCTGTAGCCAGAAGCCTCGGCCTAGAGTCCACTGTGGGAGAATGGAAGCAGTCCCTCCGAGCCATGATGAACGGCGTTCTTCAGGGAGCTACAAACACCATAGTTCCTTGGCAGGGTTTGGGTTATGGCAGAGAGGGAGGAGGAAATATTCTGTGATGAGTTGGTGGATACAGAGGCATTTGTTTACAATGGGACAGGCATTCTACAGGCGGGTTCCCCAGCCTATGGTGAGTTGTATAATAATTTCATTATATATTATAATGCAATAAAAATAGAAATAAAGTGCACAATATAATGCTCTTGAATCATCCTGAAACCATCCCCACCTCCTTGGTCAGTAGAAAAATTGTCTTCCATGAAAATGGTCCCTGGTGCAAAAAAGTCTGTGTGCTGCTATTCTACAGGATAAAGATTTAGGCTTTAATTGGAAAGGAATTCAGTAGCAAAAAAAAATGTCTAGAGGAATATGAGAAGAAATGGTGCTGCTGGGCTCGTATTTGGAGCAGTGAGCAAGGGTCACAGGGTTAGAACTTGAGCTTCGCTGCCAGGCAGCTAGGGCAACCCTGGCATCCCGGCGTCCTGGCAGGAGCACTGTGGTGGCCGGCCAGCCAGAGCCTGCAGAGGCAGCCTCCTGGTGCCACCGCAGTTACGATGCGAGTGCTTCTTGCCCCTTCCTTGCCTGTGAGTGCCAACTTACCCTCTTAACCACTTCGGTAGGGCACTCGCTGGCCACGAAACCTTGCCCACAGACGGCACTCACAGTCACACGGTAGTGTGTGCTGTGCACTGACCACGAGTCCGTTTTGCTCCTGTGTGATGAGGAAAGCTTTAAGCACTGAAAGCTTGTTTTACTTTATAGACAACTTAACTTGTAATATGAATCAGAATAGGTAACATATACATATATGTTTTCATTACGTTATTTTTAAATGTTCACAATTTTATTTTGATAAATGAAAAATTAGAAAAGTCCATTCAAAATTATAGTTTTATTTCATTCATATAAATAAGGCAAGTTTTTGAATATTATGATAAATTTTATTCTTTGATATGATAAATTTTGAAGCATGGGGCTACACATAGGCCAACATTACATTATTTACAATAATATCTAGTACTACGCCTTTTATTATTTTTTGAGCATACATCTTCTTAATGGATTTTTCCTTTTAGTTTTATCACAATTATAAGGTGCTGGAAAATGTCTTTCTCTAAAATGCATGAGATTTTCTGATGGAGTACAAAGGTTGTATTGCCTCAATTTGGAGTACTGTTACAGAAGTTTTGTTATTAACGCTAAAGCCCACGCTCAGCTGTGCGCCTTCATATCGGCTGAAGTCGCTGTGCGCGTTCATCTGTGGCTGTGGACTATAGTCGAGGCTCGTTGGGAAGTGGTTAACTGTGTGCTGTTTGCACAGGCGGTACAAAGGCCCCTCCCGGGAGAAGCCCTGAGCACAAGGCCCTCGGCCAGGACGGGGCGGGCCCGGCGCTAGTGCAGAGGGGTGCTCTCCTTCAGACACGAAACTCCTCCGAGAAAACAGCGCTTGGGAAATTTGGGTTGTTGAGCTCCCAAATAAATCAATATAACCCCAAAACTATCCAAGAAGCCAACTCCAGTAGGTGGGCATTCATCTTCTTAGGGGACAAATCTTAACATTGTAAGATACTGGGCTCTAAGGAACAGACACCTTCCAGCTGCTGTTTACTGCTTAATTGCCTGCCGCAAGGCATCATGCGTATATTATGGGATGCAGAGGAGAAAGACAAAGAGAGCGGAAACCTGAGTCCCTCAGCGAGGACCCGGAACAGGTTAGGGCCTATCAGGGGCAGGCTGAAGTAATAAAAAATAAAAAAATCACTGTGGGGGTGGATGCTTGACCAGCATGTAGGTAGCGAAGTTATAAAAGGGGGCTGGCACACAAAGGAGGGTCCTTGCCCGGGGAAGAGGCCACTGCGCTGGCACTCTGGGGGCTCGGACCCTAGCTCGAGCTATACAATAAAACTCCTTTTGGTAATGACAGCCTCGGTGACTCTGCTCTCTGTCCCGCGGCCCTGCGAATCCCGAGTGTAACAACATAAAGACGGGAGGAAAAATTAGAGAAGGGCCCTGGAGCAGGCCGCCTGCAGGGAGCGGGGGAGGTAAGAGAAAGGAGGGCCAGAGAGTGAGCTCGAGGCGGACTGGGGGTATAGTTGTGGTAAATTATGGATGGTGCAGAAATTTTCTTGGAATGCAAACAGTTTATTCAAACTTTCCCTCAATTTGATTACAGGTTGAGTGTTTTTTCTGTAATTTCATTTATATTTGATTCAAATTTCACTTCCGGTAGTATGACTTTTTTTCATCTTTATTGGACAAATCCCTCTTTCAAGTTCCTGTTTTCACAAAATACCGCCAGTTTATCGCCGAGCGACAAGGAGGCCACACGACCGCAGCGGACTGTCCGCGACGCCGGCAGGAAGCGCGGAGGCAGACGCCGGAGGGCGTGCGGGCCGCCGCGCTCGTGGGCTGGGCGCTGGCGGGGATGGTGGCGTCACTCGTGCACACAGTCCTAGCCACGACACCTGGGCCCGAAACCCCAGTGAACTGCGCTCCCGACGGAGCCTGGGTCGGGGCACGGTGCAGCCCGCCGCCTGGCCCAGTGCGGGGGTGCGTCTGCGGGCGCGGGACGGGGCGGCGGGCGGGCG